>CAUYRT010081018.1:0-45978 GCA_963574885.1 Lepilemur ruficaudatus
GCATGCCTGTAGTCCCAGCTACTCGGGAGGCTGAGGCAGGAAGATCGCTTGAGCCCAGGAGTTTGAGGTTGCTGTGAGCTAGGCTGACGCCACGGCACTCTAGCCTGGGCAACAGAATGAGACTCTGTCTCAAAAAAAAAAGAAGAGACAAGAGTGGGCCCTACTTGGGCCATAGTGGGACAGCTGCCACCAAACCCGCCTTTCCGTGGGTGACGACGACAAGTGGGGCAGACATGAAACAAACTACGAGAAGGCGCATGACGGGCAGCGGCCAGAGCTGGAGCGCTCTCCGTGGTGAGCACGTTCTGTGTCCGGTTGTAGGCGTCCACGCCGCACCGCTCCGGGTGAAGGGTGCTCGTGACCTCTTGGTCATGCCTTACAGCTGAGCGTGGTTCTCCAATTGTTCCACAATAAAAACGTTTAATTTTGAAAAATCAACTTACACAATTTATAGGATTATAGAATAAATGATTAATTCTAATAATGTCAACAGAAATGTAAAAGCATTTTACAAAATTCAAAAATATTTATGATGAAAGAAAAAGACAGAAAACTTTAAACAGAAGGGAATTATTGGGATAAAGAACATTTTTAAAAACCCCTAGTTAACATAATACTAACGAAGTATCGGTTTCCCCTTCAGATAGGAAACGAGGCAAGACTGACTATTCTCACGTCTCTACCCCACCTTCTCCTAGAGGTTACACCCAGGGGCACCATGGCGAGAACGAATCGCCTCCCTGCTTTTATCTCATGCATCACATCCAGACTTCAACAAAAATCACAGGTTCTGCCCAAAGGCAGAGACACAGCAAGCACCACAACCAGCTCGGATACGGGAAAAATTTGGAAATTATCAAAATAGGAATTTAAAATAACCGTGATTAATAATTTCCATTATTAGAGCCTTTAGCCTTTCGCTTACTTTAGAAAAAGTAGACAATATTAAGAAAAGGGTGGGTAATGTACTCAGAGAGATGGAAACTCAAAGAAATAAAAAGGAAATGCAAGAAGTTAAAAACACTAATGGAGGGACAGAGTCCTCTGATGGGCTCATCAGACTAACGAGGGAAGAACCAGTTAGCTTTAAGGTATGTCCCCAAATATTTGGAGGTTAAGCAACACATTTAAAAATGACCCATGAGTCAAAGAAGAGCCTCAAGAGAAAAAAGCATCTTCAACTAAATGAAAATGAATCTTACCAAAATTTGTGGGCATCAGTGAAAGCAGAGTTTGGAGTTTATAGCGCTGAATGTGTATATTAGAAAAGAAGAAAGATTTAAAGTCAATAATAATAAATAATAAATTCCACCTTAGGGGAGGTGATTGGGGCCGGACCCCCACCCCACCACCTGGAGTCCAGAGCAGGTCCTCACCCGGCACCTGGCCTGGCCACGTGCACACTAGGGCCAGCCCGCGCCACCTGACCACAGCCCAGGTTGCCCCATGCCGCAGACGGGAGCAGGGAAACAAGTGCGTCTGCCCGGCTGCCCCTCCAAGGCAAGGGCATGGTGCCCGTGACGCCCCCGTTTGAGAAGAGACCGGCAGGGGAGGAAGAGAAAATGTGTGTTCAAAGTCTGCTCTTTCAGGGAGGAAAATGTCACTAAGGCAGAAAGAGAGACCCTCACCCACCAGGTCAGCGACCGGGCGTCGAAGACCTGCCAGAGACTCCCCACAGCTCAGGGAGTGACATTGGGGACACACAGTGGCACCTCGCGGGTGGTCAGACGTGCCGCCTCCCAGCGCCCACCACGGAGGAGCAAACGCATCGAAGACGGTAAATCCGGGAGTTCCAACGTAACGTAACTTGCCTTTGGAGATGCTAAAAACCAACTTGTTTTTCTGTAAACTGGCAAATATGGATGGAACAGAGCATCCAGCCTGCCTTTCCTGGACATGCAGCCCGGTGACCTCACGCGGAGGAAAAATGACTTCTCGCAGAGTATCACAGCCACTGAGTGAAAAAGGAACAATGAGACCAGACCACCTGCACTTTGCGGCCCTGCGATGAGCTGATGGACGTGGGCACAGACCAGGACAGCTGTCCCGGGAGGCCACACGTGCTCCGTGCATGCGGGACACACCCGTGTGCTGGGAACAGCCATGGCTCAAACACTGAGCTGATCAGGGACCGCGCGTGTCTAGCGGCGCTGGGGAACCGCGTCAGCTGTTTTTGGTGTAAATGTGGGGCTGAGGGCGTGTGGGGCGTTTTAGTTCTTACCTTTTAGAATTGCTTTCTGGTGTTTATGGATAAAGTACACGGCGTCTGGAACTGGCTTAAAATAGCGCAGGGAGGAAGCAGGGCGCGGCCTGCCATTGTGCGCGCCGGCCGTGTGCGCCATGCTTCCTGGCAGGCACCGCCGCCTAGCGGGCCAGGCTGGGCCAGACAAGGGAGAGCGCAGGGGGTGTCGCCAGAGCTTTCTGCCACGTGCAGGGCATGGCGGGAGGGCGGCAGGACTGGCCCCGGCCACTGCCCTTGACCTGACCACCAATCTGCCGCCGCGTCCCCATCTCAGAAACAGCAGCAGGAGGCGGCAGCAACCTGAGGCTCGGCCAGGACGTAACCCGGGCTTCGCAGCCCCGGAAGACAGGTACGAACCCCGGACTCCGCTGTGGCCTCCCAAAGGCCTGCCCAGCCTCCTCCTCTTGGGGACACCGGACCTCCCTCCTGGTCTTCATGAAAAGTAGCAGTAAGCTGCAAACGTCAGGTGCTGGGTGGCACGATAGGGTCACCCCACCCAGGAGTCCGGTGTTTCCAGGAAAAAGTAAAAGTCCGCTTTTACAACCCCTTCCTGTTTCCACGGGCCTCTCAGCAAGGTGCGGTTCAGGGCGGTGCTCTGCGGCGGACCTTTGGGCTGTAGCGGGAGACGCGCCCCTCGTGCAGAGCGGGAGGGGCTGGCGTTCAGACTCGCACCCCCTGTGGGACGCACAGCCGCCCGGGCTGCCATGTCGCCCTTGGCAAATCGCAGGTGCAACGGGTGTAGTTCCAACGGCCGCCTGTCTCCTAAACCCTGGACGCCACCGGCTCCCTCTCGCCCGAGGTGCACGGATTCCTGCCGGTGGTGCGTGTGCGGCTTGGCGGTTCTGACCACAACTGACCGCCGTGTCCCTGCCATTCCGTGACAAAAGCCAGCGGAGGCCCGTGTGTGCGCAGGCGTGAACGCACCTCCTCCCACCACGGACACCTGCAGCCGCACGGGGTCTTCAGTCAGACTCTAGCTGTCTCCTCACCGTCTGAACGGTGCATGGCGGCTCCTCGCCCACCTGGCGTGTTGCCAGACGTGGGCTGTTCAGAGACGGCTGCCGCCCAGCCCGACCGAGGCGATTTCCACCCAGCGCCAGGTCTGCCGACAGCTGGCCACACCTCCCACATCGCGGGGACTGGCAGGGCGGCAGCCCGGTCACGGCGCTGCAGGGGAGGAGGGCGGCCGGACACCAGGCATCTCCGGGGGGACGGAGCCCGGGATGAGAGAGAGGATGGGCACCCCCCGGAACACACCCCGCCTTGAGGGCGGCAGGAGACGCTGCCCTGCTCCGTGGAGTCACTTTGCTTTTCAGCCAAGAGAGCTCCGGATTCCGGGCAAGGCGCCGAGCTGCCAGGGAGCACGCACGCGCTCGCGAGTGTGCCGGGTGTGCAGGTGCGGGCTGCCACTTACACCTGTGCGGAACGGAAACCGGGTTATCCGTCAGCCCCTGGCACTGAGAACCGGACCACACTGAGGCCGCACCCGGGTTTGTCTCACGGGTGCGGGAGTCTGAGTGTCCTCGGCTTCCAAACGGGAATTTCAGCAGTTCGCTCTTCTCCCTAAAGCGTCAAACCGCCGCCCCCGCAGAGCCAGCCTCGTGGGGCGCAGTGCGCCGTGATCAGCCCGCACTCAGCGGCTCGGGCTGCTCCGCGGGTTAAGCTCAGCTCTGAGACATGTAACCGAGACTCTCGTCATAGAGGGCTCTGGCTGGTAAACAGCCTCCTCGTTGTCCAGAGCCATCCATGCAGCCGCTAACGCCGGACACAGATTAGACACGCGTTCATAATGCCTGCACTGTGCGTCTCACAAAACACCTTGTGATGCATTTACCTGCCTCTTACAGATATAGCGACATCATCATCTGCTGAGAAAAGCACCCCAGACTTGGTGATAAGGCGCATGGGGCGTCCTCCTTCAGCAGGCCGGGGCCTGTTCGGGGTCCCACCAAGTCCCTGCTTGACTTGCTGTTTGCACTGGGACTCTGTGCAGGTGCCTGTCAACCCACAGGGACTTCCCAGCAAAGAGGCACGTGGCTTTTATTCACAAAAAAGATAACTTCAAAAGATATATGTGTGCGTGTATGTGTGTATATGTGGGTCTGTGTATGTGCGTGTATGTTGTGTATGTGTGCCTATGTGTATATGTGTGTCTGTGTGTGTATATGTGTGTCTGTATGTGTGTGTGTCCACGTGTCTGTGTGTCTGTATTTTTTTATTTTTTTTTGAGACAGAGTCTCACTCTGTTGCCCGGGCTAGAGTGCTGTGGCATCAGCATAGCTCACAGCAACCTCAAACTCCTGGGCTCAAGCGATCCTCCTGCCTCAGCCTCCCGAGTAACTGGGAGGCATGCACCACCATGCCCGGCTAATTTTTTCTATATATTTTTAGTTGGCCCATTAACTTCTTTCTATTTTTAGTAGAGACGGGGTCTCACTCTTGCTCAGGCTGGTTTCAAACTCCTGACCTTGAGCGATCAGCCCACCTCAGCCTCCCAGAGTGCTAGGATTACAGGCGTGAGCCACTGCACCTGGCCCGGAATAGCCATAGAACTCTTAAAACTCAATAAACAACTCAACAATTGAAAAAGCAAACATCCCAAGTAAAAGACAAAGAGAAAATGAAGTTTAAACAAACACTTCACCAAACATGATATTCGGACAGCAATAAGCACAATAAAATTTGCTCAACATCAGTAGTTAGTAGGAAAATGCAAATTTAAACTGTAATGAAATGACACTAGATACCTACCTAATGTTTAAGAAAAAAACAATCGCTTTGTAATTTTTCCCCCAATAAAAAAGAAAAAAAAAAAGAAAAAAACAATTGACCACAGCAAATATTGGTGGGGATGGGGAGCAACTGGAACTCTCATACAGTGCTGGCGGGAATGTAAATGGTGTGATCACTTCCGAGAACAGTTTGGCAGTTTCTTAAAAAGTTAAACAAATACCTACCATATGATCCAGACACTCTGCTTCCTAGATATTTCCCCAAGATAAATGAAAGCATACGTGCATACAATACCATGCACACAAATGTTCACAGCTGCTTTGTCTATAATAGTGAAAACCTGGAAACAAAAGTCCATCACCAGGTGAACGAGAAACTAGCTGTGGCATATCCACACCACGGATATGAGCAATAAAAGGAGTACATTATTGACAAATGCAACAGTGTAGATGATTCTGAAAACAAATATGTTGAGTGAAAGAAACTAGGCAAAAAATTTCAGGACTTTGCAAAATCTTGTGAGACAACAGAAAGGGTGAATTTGGGAACACGAGGGAGGGGAGTAAGGTCCATGCCCAAAGGAGGCCAGGGGACCTTTCGGCTCCATCCACCTGCAGCCGTGGTCTCACACCCCTGTGCAGGCTGCCTCATAGGCACGTGCAGACGCCAAAGACAGTCCCTCTTAAATGAATCAAACAACTCTGGGAATTCCATGAACTCTATAACTCTCCTTTCCAAGACCACACAAATGTGCAGGAAATAACTGCAATCAATTTCCTGGAGCTCACACACTCTGAAGTCTATCCACGGGCTGCTGGGTGGAACCCCAGGTAACAGCAGCAGTGCCTGCAGCAGCGTCTGGCACGAGGTGGGCGGATGAACGATCTGTCCTGTTAGACAGCCTCATAACTACTGACTGAAGAGTGTATCACCCCACCCGGATGTCTGAAGCCAGTGCTTCTCTTTAAGAGCAAGCAGGAAAACCAGTGCAATAAATAATTCTTTTCGTGCAGGCCGCGGCGGCCTTGGGAAGGGGGCGTGGCAGTGCCTCGCAGCTCTGGCTCAGACGCAGGTGCAATGACTTACCCGTTCGGTTTTAGTTCTCTGTGGAGGTCCTTCCTGTGACTTGCGATTCCCTAAATGAACAGATTTGTGCTCATTAGCTCCACTTTTAAACTGAAGACTTCAAAGATTTCGGCCTGCAATGACGCTCCCTTCTCTTGATGACAGAGGTGCAGGGAATTCCAGCGCTTAGGCCGGGCACAGCGCCCGCCTTCCGGGGAAGGGGATTTTCGAGGTACATGGGGTGGGGTCTGCAGGCGGGTCTCCAGAGAGCCGTGTCCAGGCCCCTCCCGGGGGTGCCCGGCCCTGTCCCCGCCAGGGGTCTGCTATGCTTGGCTTTGTTTGTAGGTTTTGCCTGTGACTTTGCGAAACCTCCCGACACAGGAGACATAAAGTCTTGGTCTCTGAGAACAAGCACAATGTCGCTTTCAGCTTAAATATCTCCTGGGAAACCTCAAGGTTTTGAATGTCATCATTACAGAAATCAGAAATGACAAAGGGAAATAATTTAATCCCACTGCCCGGCCCCCAAGGGGACTGGGTTTGACCTCAGTTTATCTCTTCTTCAGTGGGTTTTAAGTCTCGAGAAAATGTGCCTGAGAATGAAAAATCCAAAGAGGGTGTGGTAGGTGCGGGAAGGAGGGGCTAGGAAAGAGGTTTAGATCTAGTATCTGGAAAACTGTCAAATTGCACCTGGTTGCGTTGAACCGCGACCAGGTGCAATTTCTTTTCTTTTGCCCCACCCGGAACAAAGACACTGGTCGCCGGCTGGGACAAACTCCTCTTCCAGGTCACACTGGTCTAACCGGTGTGCGCCCCGGGGACAAACGCGCTCCGCGACCCTGCAGCCCGGACGTCCCTGGCGAGAACCGGCTCGGGCGGCCGCAGACGCCGCGCCCCGCCCGCCCCGGGCCCGCCCCGCCCCGCCCCGCGCCCCGCCCCGCGCCCGCCCAGACCCTCCGCGAGCGCCGGAGGTGCCGCAGCCTCCGCCGCCGCCGCCGCAGCGATGTGACCTTCAGGGCCGCCAGGACAGGATGACCGGAGCCACCGCCCCGCGCCGCCCGCGGCTCCCCACGGCCTCCCGGGCGCTCTGACCGCGCGCGCTCCCGGCCGCGTCCCCGCCCCGGTCCGGTCCTGCCCGTGTCCCCGCCATGCCGCCGCCGCCCGTCCCCGCCGCCGCCTTGGGCACAGCGTTGCTGCTGCTCCTGCTGGCCTCGGAGTCCGCGCACAGTGAGTACCCACGGCCGCGGGGGCCGCGAGGGCCGCGGGGACCGCGGGGACCGCGGGGCGGTCGGGGCGCCGATGTTCGGCAGCCCGGCCCGGCCCCGCAGCGCGCCACAGCATCCCGGTCCGGGCGCGGGGGCCGGAGGCGCGGGGCGGGGGACACGCGGGGGCCGGGGGGCGCAGGTTGACGGCCGGCCGCGCCTCTCTTGGCAGCCGTGCTGCTGCGGGCGCGTGAGGCGGCGCAGTTCCTGCGGCCCAGGCAGCGTCGCGCCTACCAGCTCTTCGAGGAGGCCAAGCAGGGGCACCTGGAGCGCGAGTGCGTGGAGGAGCTGTGCAGCAGGGAGGAGGCCCGGGAGGTGTTCGAGAACGACCCCGAGACGGTGAGCGCGCGCCGGGCGCGTCCTGGGAGCCAGGCTCCTGCGCGCACTGCGGGGACCCGGGGCTTCTGAGGCACCCCGACCTCCCTTCCCGGGGTCCCGTGAGAGTCACGCCCCGGATTTTTTCTGCACAGAGACGGTCGCGGTCAGGGCCGCCCACGCGACCCCGGCCCACTCCGGGCCCCTCCGCACCGCACCGTTCGAGCCCCACCCCCTTGTGACCCCAGGTGCCCCTGCGCGGGCGGGGGAGGCGGGTCAGGTGGAGACGGCTGAGCGCTTTGCAGGTGCTCCCTGTCAGCGCCATCCCCAGGGTGAAGCCGGAATCCGCTTTCAAAGCGTAAAGGAAACACAATGGTTAAAAGCCCAAACAGCTCCCGCCGCAAGCTGGACCGGAGGTCGGGGATCCCAGGGCTGCTGCTCCCTCTTCTTGGAGGGGGCGGAGGGTTTTCCTGAAAGAGGAATTGAAAGATCTGAGGCCTGGAATTGCTTGCCGCAGCAGGTCCCAAAAATACGATTACAGAGAATGGTGCAAAGATCCTATATGGGGAGGGTGGGGTGCAAGCAGGGGCCGGCACCCCCGCAGGGTGCTGGGTGCCAGGTGTAGGTGCGTCTGAGAAGCAGCGGCACCCGCTGTGCTGGCCCAGGGCACATTCCTGTCGACAGTGTCCTTGGAGAATCACGGTGGCAGCCAAGAGCAGGCAGCCCCCCCGCCCGCCCCCCTTGCAGGAGCGCGTCCGTGGTTGTGACCGGCAGGCCTGCAGGAGCTGTGACTTTGGAAACCCGGTGACCGTGATGTGTGGACTTGCATTAGGTCACTTCACACTGCAAAGTCAGGGTGATTTCATGGCTCAGTTTTTGGCTTTGTGGAAATTTTTCTTTTAAAGCATTCTTCAGGGATGAAATGAGCATCACCTGCAATAAAACAGTGAGAGAGTGGCATGGGTTTTCCTGCAGGCCTTTGTTTTGCCTTTCTGCTAATGGTGGACTGGACAGTCCCTTTCAGACCCGCTTTTCTGAAACAAGCCGTGGGCTATTGAAGGGCTGGGTGCAGCTCTCCCGGCCAGAGGCAGTGGCTGCAGTGACTGAGACGGTGAATCGGGCATGGGGTTGTGTGTCCGGCAGCTGCCCGCAGCCTCGACCCTCCTCTGCGACGTCTCTCGGCTGCCTCGGCCTTCCTGCTGTCCTGCTTCCAGGGAATCAGGAGGCTGCAGAAAGTGTCTCCAGGTCCTGGCCGTGGGGCTAGTGTGCACCGGTCACCCCATGTCCCTGCCTGGCCACAGGGCTGCCTGTGTGGCTGGTGCAAGGTGCATGCCCTCCAGCCCCAGGCTCACCCTGAACGTTCTGCTGGCACAGAGAGCGTGGGGTGGGGCTTGCTGGTGACAAGAGTCAGAGCAACAGGCCCTCCGGGCCCAGGAGCCCCTGCCCTGCCATAGCCCCTGCTGGCACCCCCAGAGGTGCGGAGCCCACCCTCCCGCTGTCCTGGGACACGCGTGTGCTGATCCGGCCGCACGCTGCCTGGACACACTGTGCTGTTCTCCCCAGAGCCAGTTCCCTTGATAACTTTGCTTTTTTGTTTTAATTATAACTGTACAAAACTGTCAGTGAAGACAAGAGAAAGAAAAAGGTGCTCACGATCCCGTGACTTTAACACAACCGCCGTCATTCCAGCCTGTTTCCGTTTGGGGGCTGGGCCCGCGCCCTGATGCTGGGGCGGTCACCCCATCTGGGGACTCCTTTTCACGTAAGAGCCATCTGTAATATTCCGGAATTCCGTCCTCCTTCCCAATAGCAGTGTGGACACTTTCCCTTTATTTCCAGCCATCCCACTGGACCCAGCCCCCACCGCCCTGGCAGCGGCTGGGCGGTTGCACGGGAGCCTGTGCACCTTGGGGTGCAGCCTGCTGTTTGCTGGATCTGGCTGTTGGCGGCTCTCCCTCCCTGCTTCCCGGCAGGCTGGAATGCTGGGAAGAGCCTGGCTGGGCAGGGCAGGGCTGGGGCTGGGCGGCTGGCTCTGCTCCCGGTGCTCCAGCGGCCCAGGTGTGCACCGCTCAGGGTCCTGCTCCACTGCACCCACCACAGCCTGGGGCCCAGGACCCCTGCTCAGGAGCTTGTGCCAAGTAACAGCTTCCGACAGGGGCAGTACTAGGAGTTACCGGGGAGTCCCTCCACTCAGAAGCTTTCCTTGCCTTGAAATGCAGCTCATTTTACATCTGTGGATCAGGGAGGCTGGTGGAACAGTCCAGGACAAGGCATGACCTCAGCTTGAGAAGACACCAATCCTGGCTGTGGGACTGTCCCTGCCTCCCCGGGCCTGGGGTCCTGATGTGTGGTCCCTGGTCCCACCTGCCAGACTCCCCAGCGGGTTTCAGGGAGTGTGGTCAGCTGGCCAGGCAGGGCCGCCTGCAGGGACTGATCTCCCTGCCCTTCCTGCCGTGCACTGATACAGGATGCTGGGCGCCGACAGCTTCCGTCTGTGGGTGTCCTGCTGGGACACCAGGACAGCTTACCTGTGAGCTTACCTTCCCCTTCTGGGGGAGGCCATGCTGCCTCCTCCCTTCCAGGACCCTGGGGGGGCAGTGGGGCGCTTGCTGCTGCCCCCCAGCTGGGGCCGGCGCTGTCAGACCTCAGACCTCGCCAGGGAAGTCCTGCACCTCAGGGAGCACGACACCCTCCCCAGACCCTGCCCTTATCTCGCTGCCCGGCTGGAGCTGGCGCTGCGGGAGGGACGGCACCTCCCACCACATTCCTGCAGGCGGGGCCTCCCCTAATCACCCAGCGGGCTCCTCGCCAGCCCAGCCCTCCTGTCCTTATCTTGTTTTCCTTTTCGTGTTGTTATTCTCCCTTCCTGGCCTTTTGCCTCCCCTTGGCTGAGTTCCCGGTCTGGGCAGCGCCGGTCACCTCTGCCAATGTCCCTGGGCCCCGCTCTGCACAGTGCCCTCTTCACTGCAGCACCTGATACCATCTCAGTAATCACCCTCTGCTTCCGGAAAGGATTCTGGACCAGGGACTTTTTCCAGCCCAGACCTGCCGCCCCTGCACTTTGACCCCGGCCTGCATGCAGGAAGAAGATCTGGGCTGCAGGCCGACCCGCCGCCTTGCCCGTTTGAGATCCAGTCAGTCCTCACGGCAGAGCTCGCCAGGAGGGTCTGCAGGGCAGTGGGCAGGGCCAGGCGTGTCCCAGCGTGTCTCTCCCACTCTCCTGCCCCACCAGTTCTCCCAGGGGTGGGGGGCCCGCCTGCGATTGGCGACGAGCTCTCTGCGTGGGGTTTTGGGGTGTGTCAGTCTCAAAGACCCGCAGTCTGCTGGCCCCATCGTGATCTGTGCCTGCCCCCGAGGACCTTCTCCCTGAGCCTGTGATCTTGGGGACAGCTTGGGAAGGGCACCTGGAGAGGCAGAAGTCCCCAAGTCCCCCTTGGCACAGCTACTTGGCAGGTGACCTAGGGGGTCCCAGGAGGAGGGAAGGGACCCTCTGAGACTCACCCTGTGACATGGGGCACCTGGCGGGAAGGGGACATCCAGACTGAGACCTCCTGGGCAGCCCCTCACCCCGCCCTGCCTCTCACCCACATGCACACACCCACACACACACATTCAGACATGCATGTACCTACACACACACATGCAGACGTTGGCCCACACACCCTGACACACACATGTGCGTGCACACACACATTCACACAGACACATGTACTTGCAGACATTGACCCACAGGCACCCTGACACATGTGCATGCACACACACCCATGTGCATACACACTGGCACACACACACATGCACATAGTCACACATGCACTGAGACACATAAGCAGAACACATGCATGCACACGCATAGACACACGTGCTCACACACACTTTTCTCTTCCTATGACTCGGGTCAGAACGTCAGCATCACTGAAAAGTGAGACAAGACCCCCAGGCAATGGCCCAGCCCTCCTCTCTGGGTCGCCCTCCCAGAGCGGCCTGCACCTGTCCTGCAGCTCAGCCCTTCGTCCTGCCCAGCTTCTCTGGGGATCTTGCCCCTGGGGGCCTTGGGGACACCAGTCACTGCAGCCGAGGACCACTGGGTTGTTGCCAAACCGGCTGGGCAGACAGGGCCAGACCTGGGCCGCGGTCCCGGCTCTCAGGGCTCCCTGTGCCTGCTCCTGTGTGGCCTTTGCCCCCGCCTTGGGCCTCTGCAGCACTTGGTGCCAGGCACTTCCAGCAGAGTGACAGCAAAGTGCCAGGCCCTGCGACGGCTCCTGAGCCGGCCTGTGGGAAACCAAGTCAGACGTTCTGAACGCCTCCCTTTGTCACCCAGGGACAAGTGCCCTTTCAGGGGCAGGCGCTCACGCTCGCTCCTGGAGGCTCTGGGCGAGGGCTCTCTCCGGTCACCACTCTGCCCAGCAGCCCGGCCGGCCTCAGGCTCCCTCAGGCCTCTCCCTGCCCTCGGTCCGCTGCGGCGGAGCTGGAGTGTCCCCGTAGCGCAGGAGCATGTTGCTGTCGGAGGGCTGGCGTGTGATGCGGGGACGCCGTGGTCCAGGGCGGTTCTTCCCGCAACCTCGCTGCAGACGCACCGTGTGTGCCTCGGAAGTTTTGAGCCTGACAGAGTAAAAAGTTCACTTAAAAGGTTTTCAAGTGGTTTTCAAAGAGGAGCTGGAAGCGGACGAGCCGAGACCGCGCCGGTTCTCGGTGTCCTCTCGACAGAGGCGCCGTCCACTCCGGCAACCGCGCTGGTTAAAGCTTGCGCCCAGGGCGACGCGTGTGCCTCGGGCCCCGCTGGTGCCACGCCTGTTTTCTCGGACTCTGTCTCCTGTTGTAGGTGACAGTTTCCTTACAGTGCTAGTGCCAGTGACGACAAAATACACTTTCCCACGCGTGTCCCCGCAAGGCCTCCCCGTGGAACCCGCGTTCCAGGGAGGACGCGCAGCCCAGCTCGGGTGCACAGGCGGCCCCGCGCTGTGCGCTGCATGGAGGCTTGTTCTTTCTGGAACTGCTGCGTTCACGGCCGCACAGACGCTGGAGGGCTGCGGCGTGCGGGGAGGCGGCCCCAGGGCGCGGGTGGACATGGTGTGCGCCCGGAACTGTACGCCTCTCAGGGGGAAGATGCCGTTTCCTCCTTTCTGCCCTTGCGGGGAGTTGAATGCCTGTTTCCAGGCGGGCGGACTTGGTGTTTGCAATGGCAGTTGAGTAGCACCGGAAGATGACAGGCTGCGTTTGGGCTTCTCGTCTGAGGATGCCAGCCTGAAAGATCCCGGCAGCCCACCCCTGTGCCACGCCACTCGTCCACACATGTGGAGCTGTTCCGCCCTCGTCACGACTGTGATGGCCGCTGTCCCTGCACCCTCGTCCCGTTTCACAGACGCTGAGACCGCGCTGGGAGGCTGCGCAGCCTGTCAGGAGCCACAGCGTGTCCAGGGGCTCCAGCCGCGGAGCCCACACTCGCTCGCTCACTGCTTGGTCCACGGGACGGGCAAGGGGAGGCTCGGTGGTACCAGCCCCCGCTGGTGCCTGTGGCATGCAGGCAGCTAGCGGGCCTGCGCTAAGGCACGAGGGTGTCAGAATGGGCGTGTAGGGCTGGGCAGTTCAATGTCACCAACGGCAGGTTTGCCTTTGAACTTGAGTGTTACCGCTCGCTGCGGCTGGAGGACAGCGTGACACCCTGCCTGCCTAGCTTGGCGGTGCCGGTGGCAGCCGGGTTACCAAAGACACGTGTGTCCCCAGCAGGGTGTCAGCGGTGCATAGCCCATGGTCCTGGCTTCTGGCTGCAGGAAGCTCAGACCCGTGGCACCCGGCAGGGGCGTCTGGCAGCTGCCTGGGCTGGCAGCGGAGGAGTCGGCAGCTCGCGGCTGCGGCGGTTCCTTGCTCTTGGGGGCCTTGGCTGCCGCAGCCAGCTGGCCGCTGGGGAGGGAAGGCCGCGAGCTCAAGGCGTGTGCGAGGCAGCAGCAAAGCGGAGCTGAGTCACGCCGCTCGATGACGCAGCCAGCCTTGCAGGGACTTGTGCTACGCGCGGTCTGCAGAGCAGCAGCCCCTGGGTCTGGGCTGGCGGCCGGAGCTCTCCCTGGATCCGAGAGGCACATGAGCCGCCATTTTGTACGCCAGGAACAAACAAGAATTCTGCAGTCGTGTTTGTCCTGGAAACGCAGGACGTGTGGCTGGCAGCAGTCTCGGGAGCCGGCGCAGGGCTTGTCCAGGTCGGCTCTGGGCGGGGGCCTCGGACGGGAGCTCCAGGTGCAGTGGCGAGTGAGCTCGGCCCACAGCAGGAGCTCCTGGAGAGGCGCCTGCCCGGGAGGCCACCGTTTCCAACTGCTCAGCCACGAGCCCCAGACGTACTCTGTCGAGCATTTGTTCTGCGGTTTTGTACGCTCAGAAAACACAGGAGTTTGTTTTCCTAGAGACACATAAAGAGTGAGGTGTGGTCGCCCCACCTCCTCCCCGGACACGCGGCTGCGCGTGGGATGCGGGGCTGGGCGGGCGCTGGCAGCCACCTGCCCCACTTGTCTCCCTCTTCCTGTCCCTGCCAGTCAGTGCCGCGCTTGCTCCCGCCGCCACCACCACGGACAGCCGTGGCGCCTCCCAGGACCCTCTCACGGTAGCATCTCTTGTCCTGTCACTTGCGCTGTGGGCCCACAGCCACACTTGGCCATCTGCGTCTCGCGCCATGGCTGGGCTCTCTGTCCCGTGGACGCTGCCGGGTGGCCAGAGCAGGGCCCCGCCCTGCCGTTCAGGAGCTGCTGGCGCCTGTCCAGAATCACCTTCCCCCTAGCCCTGGAGGAAGGGGCCTCCTGGGGGGCGTTCCCTGCCCAGAGCCCGGGCCTCTGCTCCTTATCCCACCAGCTCCCGGGGGAATGGGCTCCCCACCGGCACCCTGCCGGCGTGTTCCATCTCCCGGCAGTGTGGCGACCTGCAGGTGTGCGTCCCAGCCTCGCACTGCACAGCCACCAGAAGGAAGCTCCTTGGGCCCCTCTGTCCCGGCTGCCACGGAACCCACCGGAGCTGCTGGGCGTGGTCTCACGTGGCTCCTGTGACAACAGCCTAAGGGCGTGTCAGCGTCTCGGGGCCTGGGGCAGGGAGTGTCCCCGTGGTGGACTCACAGCTGCAGAGGCCGCTCCCAGTCCCCAACCTGCAGACCACGCCCAGGTCTGTGCTCCAGCAGGAACTCCCAGCAACAGCGCACGCGCCTTCTCATGGGCTTCATGTGGCCGTGTGGATGCGTGGACCTGTCGTCTCTGGGGCTACCTCCTGACAGGCTGGCCTGGGGTCCCCTGGGCAATGCCAGGCCGGCAGCCCCGGGAAGCACCTCTTGTGGGCAGTGGCTCCTGCATTCCGCTCCGTGGGGGGCTCGAGCAGGCAGCAGGGTTGGAGAAGTGTGGGAGGCGCTGGAAGAGCGTGACCCAGGCGGTGGCCGGTCTGAGGGGTGCGGGCCGAAGCCTGCGCCTTCCTGTCTGCGCAACGGAGTCTCTCCCGGCGGCTGCACCTGTGAGCCCCCACACCCTGCAAACTCTCCTGACTTTGATGAGCTCTCCCTTACGGCGAGTTCACCGGCGCGGCAGCAGCACGGCCCCGTGGAAAACGCTGTGATGTTAGTTCACGAGCACTGTTGCTGCACTCAGCACAGACCCAGCCCCCTTGGTCGAGCAAGATAACGATTTTTGAGGACAAGATTTGGGTCTGCGGGCCGGGTGCGCCGGGCCCCTGCGGCGCGGCCTGGGGAGCTCCGCCCGCCTTGTCTTGTGCCAGCTGGTTGGGAAGCCGGCCGGGGTCATGGGGTCACTCTGGAGCTGGGCCTGCAGAAGGGCAGGGCCGTGCTGTGGGCTGCCCGGGGGTGGCCAGGCCGACAGTCCCGTCCCCGAGGCTGGCCTAGTCCTGGGGCAGGTGGGAAGCTCCTGCTGCCCTAGGCCTTTGCTGCGCCGGTGGCTGAGGGGTGAGGACCCTGCCGGGCAGCTGGGGCCCCGGCAGTCAGTGGGGCGGGCCGGTGGGCTCGGGCCTTCCTGAAGTCTGCCTCCTGTCTCCCCTCCCTGGCCTCACAGGTGACAGGATGGCCCAGAGCACATGTGCGGGTCCCGGTGGCAGGGCTGGTCATCAGAGCACTTCTCTGTAGTTTAATTCTAGGGCCTCACACTAGAGCCCAGCTGGACCAAGCGCCTGTCCTGGGTCTCGGTGCCACCCAGGGTGCTTGAGGTCGTGGTCTCCTCCATGTTTGCACAGGGGCAGGGAACACGCGTGCCGCACGGCGGCGTCGGGGGGAGCTGTGCACACCAGGACCACACCCGGCACACGGGGACGCCCAGCCAGGGCCGGGTGCGCCTCCCACAGGCCGGCCATGCTTCACGGAGAGTTTGCTGTCCCGAGCGGCCCCTGCCGGTGACGAGTCTTCCGCGTGACGAAACTGTGGCACCTCCCGTGCTTGCAGGGGTCCCTGCGCGGTGGGTGGGCGCGCACAGGGAGGAGGAGCGACAGCCGAGCACACAAATCAGGAGCCGCCGTCCCCAGGTCCTGGCCCTGTGGTCTCAGAGACCCTGTTCCCAGAGACATCGTCTCCTGGAGGGAGATCCGCGTGGTTTCCTGTCAACGCTGCCTTTTGCGACGACAGAACTCAGCGTCAAACAGACACACGTTAACTAGCATAACTAGTTATGATTTTGAGAAATAGAATACACCTTTCTGCAGAGCTGTGATGCGAACGTTTATGTACAATTAGGCAGTTTACTCGCTAGTCCCTGCTTGTCTCCACTTCTTTCTTAAGTGAATTCCTGGTTTCCTGGCCCTGAGAGGACACTTTCTGCATCCATCCTACGTCTTTATTGTAGAACCAGAGCCTCCCCTGAACAAGCCCTGTGGCTTTGCTGCCCCCAAACCTAGAACCAGCGTCCCCAGCGCTCACGTGACCCTGCTGGGCTCTCCCGTCCTTGGCGTCTGCCTGCCGTGGCTACAACGGAGCAGGAGACACAAGGGCGGGATGCCGGGTCCCCGTGCACGGGAGCTCAGTGCCAGTGCGCCCGACTCTGACATCCTCTCTTCACTAGAGCATGACTTCCCAAAACACACCCAGCAAGCGCATCTCTGCAGACAAGTGCCAGCAACCCTGGAGAAGCTCCCCGGGAGCCCGCTGGGCCGTTCCAGGCAAGGCGTGGAGGCCGGCGTGCGGGAGGGAGGGGCCCTGATACTCTGCTCTGCGCCTGAGCTGCCAAGCCGGGCTCTGTGACCTCGGCTTCCTCATTCGTGATAATGGGGTCGAAAGACCCTCCTGGGTGGTGGCCGTGAGGGTCACGTGGAACGTGAAACGCTGGGACGCACCGGCGTGCAGGAGACACCCGGCATCCCGTGACTGTCGTACTGTTTCTGCCCCAACCGTGGCCTCATGGTTCCAGTGAGGGAGCATTTAGGGCCACACTGCTGCGGGGTCGGCCATAAACTGGAGACGGTGGCCCTCGAATCTGCGGACTGTCCGCAGCAGGGTCCTGAAGTCTCCTGCCGGCCCCTAGCGGCAGCACGGAGCAGGGCGGGCGGTGCTGGCACTGGAGTCCACTGCATGCGGTGGGGGCCCCCACCTGTGCCCCGGGACGCAGAGACCCATGTGTCCACCTCCCCCGCCTCCTCCCACCCGTTTGCTTCACAAACCCAATCCGCGCAAACCTGCACCCGCGTGCTGACAAAGACAGGGCTCCAGGCTGCGAGAGCCATTGCGTGGCGCAATCCTCATGCTTTTCGGGGCGCCTTTGCCGAGACGCTGCAGGGGGCACTTTCTGACCAGCCGCAGACAACCCGGCTTCTGCAGCAGCCGGGCCCCCCTCGGCCTCCTCGCCTGGCCCGCAGCCGGCCACCCCGCCATGCAGTGAGCGTGGACATGACGCGTGGGTGGCCTGGGCAGCTCCCGTGCTGTCGGGGAAGCCCTAACCGTGCAAACCTCACCCTGCCTCTCTCTCTCCCCACAGGAATACTTCTACCCGCGGTACTTAGGTAAGTGTCAGTCTCCACGTCACATGGCTGTCACAAGGCGCAGCGGGGGGTGCGTGTTCCGTGTCAGAGAGCCCCTGTCCCGAGTTGCTCCTGGAGAGAAGACACTCGGTCCCACAGCGCAGAGCTGGCCGGAGCACGCAGGTCGGAACGGGGTTTCCTTGTTTACTTCATGCCATAATTCCGTCCTGTGTTCACGGAACCTCACGCAAAGCCACTGTTCGCAGACCTGCCTTAGCTCAGATCCGCCCTTGTCTGGAAGGGGGTGCTGTGGGGGTCCCCAGACCTCCTCGCCACAGGACCCAGCACTGCTGAGCCCACTGGGGCCCTCAGAGGTGTTCGCGAAGCTGCGCCCGTGGACGTTCTGCGTGTGGACGCTGAGCATGCCCGTCTGAGGACAGGGAGCGCAGACGGGTCTGCGGCCGCCAGAGCACCAGTGTCCCTGCTCGTGGGACAAACTCCAGTGACGCCCGGTCCTGTCGGGACCATCGCCCTGACCTCACGACTCCTGAAGGACGCCCTGGTTACCCTTCAAGTTCACGTGCATGATCAGCACTGGTTTAAAGTTCTTCGGAGGCAAATCACTTAGGAGGAGGAAAGTGTGTTCCTGGGTCTTCCTTTTTTTTTTGAGACAGAATCTCTGTTGCCAGGCTAGAGTGCCATGGCATCAGCCTAGCTCACAGCAACCTCAAACTCCTGGGCTCAAGTGATCCTTCTGCCTCAGCCTCCCGAGTAGCTGGGACTACAGGCATGCACCACCCTGCCCGGCTAATTTTTTCTATATATTTTTAGTTGTCCAATTAATTTCTTTCTATTTTTAGTAGAGATGGGGTCTTGCTCTTGCTCAGGCTGGTTTCGAACTCCTGACCTTGAGTGATCCGCCCGCCTTGGCCTCCCAGAGTGCTAGGATTACAGGCGTGAGCCACCACGCCCAGCCCTGGGTCTTCCTTTTTAATTTTGTGAATTTATCAGCCTTATGTCCCGGAGAGCTACCTGCTCTGGGTCCACATCTGGCAACAGGCAGAGGGGCGTGTGGCTGGCCCTGCAGTCCCAGGCGCTCGCCCGTCCCTGGGCGTGCTGGGTTTGGGATCTGGGGCAGAAGGTACCGGTTATCCCTGAGCCCACGCTCCAGACGTGCACCATGTCCCGTGTGTGTGAGCAACAGAGCTCCATGCACGGCAGGACCAGACACGGCCCAACCCCCGCAGCGCCGCATCCAGTTCTGGGCCATGCCTGGGGCGTGTGTCCAAACGCCACGCCCTCTCCCTGGGCTCGCCGCGGAGCATCCGTGCCCCGCTGTGCCCAGCGCGGCAGAGCGCAGGGAGGGACTTCCACAACAAGGACGACGTTTCCCGACAGGGGCGATTGGATGTGGCGTTTACCTCTCTGGCTGCTGTGAGAACACTGCTGAGTGTCTCAGCGGTCTCCGGGCAGAGCCAGGGCAGGTGCAGGCCGTGCGTGGACGCGGTCATCGGGGGAGGGCGCTGCCCGGCCGGCGCGTGGTCGCTCGCAGCGTTAACATGCTTTGAACGCGCAAGAGCCAGACCGCGCCGCTGCTGGAGGCCGCGGCGCCCCAGGTGGAGAGAATAATGTGCTCTCGCAGGCTTGGAGAAGCTGCAGTCCTGCGTCCGCGCCGTCCCCGCAGCGGGTGACTCTCGGTTTTGTCTTGCAGAGTGCATCAGCAAGCATGGCTCTCCCTACTCCAGAAACCCCGACTTCGCGGCGTGCGTCCAGAGTAAGTCTGTTTCCTCTGTCTTGCTCGGAGCAGGAAGTGTCTGGGGGACTTCAGGCTTGCGGTTTGCAGGGGTACTGGACATTCTGTTATCTTAGAAGCTACAGCACCCCTCGAGGCCCACGCCCTTTTCACTTAACTCTCTTTTTTAAGGAAGTAAATTTTGTTTTTCTAGAAACAAACAAAAAACACACATGGAACAAAATTCAAACATTTCACAAGGCACATCCCTGCTCTGTGTCCTGCAGTTAGAGGCCACTGCAGCTCCCAGTTCCGAGTGTCCGGTGAACGCCAGACCTGAGTACACATGAGGCGGCATCTGTCCTTGCGCCGCGGCAGCTCCGCGGGCAGGGTCTACACCTGGCTTTGAGGCTGTCTGTCCCGGAGCCTGGGTCAGGGCAGGTGCGGCACAACAGCCTGTTCAGCCCAGAGTGCGGGCGGACCCCAGGTCACTGCCCACCTCGGTCGTCACAAACAGAGCCAGGGCCATGCTGCCACCCGGGCAGAGGGGCGGGACGAGCGTGGCGTCAGCCCTGCACTCTCCTTTCATTTTGCCGGGAGCCACCTTTGCTGTCCGCCCCACGAGGCCGGCGGCCACGCATCCCCCACTTCTGCCCGACTACGGGTCTTTTTAACTGTTCGATCGTCCTCCAACAAACAGGTGCGAGTGACACCGGTCATGCCAGTTCGCTTTTCTTACTAAGGAGTGAAGCTGAGCTTTGTGTCTCTAAGGATCGTGCGTTTCTTTTCCCGTGAGCTGTTTGTTCCTATTCTTTGCCCATTTTTCTCAATTTGTAGGAGTTTGCAGGTTAGCCGTTTGTACGAAAGTTAGCAAAATATTTTCTCAGCCTGTCCCAGGTCTTTATCGGTGGTGTCATGTTTAAGTGACCATACGGTGGAGTTGGCATTTCTGGGGGTCCCGTGTGCATGTGAATGTCCACACAGACCGCACCCCGCACGGCAGGGACCCAGACAGCTCGTGGCACCCTGTCTGCGCCCTTCAGAGTCCCGCGGGCCCGGCTCTCAGCCTGAGCACAGGGGAGCAATTGAGGCAGCTTTGCATTTGGTCTGCCGGGTCCTTTGTGAAATACTCCGTTTGGGATTCCTGAGCGCTTACCGTAGCTTGAGTTCTTTGTTTAGGAAAAAAAAAATCTGTTATTGTTAATATTAAAACAGTAGCCTCAGAAAGTCCAAATTCAGCCCTAGGCAGGCACTGACCCGGAAGGCCCCATCTGAGGACCACACCCTGAGGGCAGCACAGGTGCCGGGCGGCCTGGGCCCTGGGTTCTCTCAGTGCCCAGAAAGAGCCTCGGTTTCCATTTCCTTCCTTTCCCACTGGCAGTTCCAGCTTTTCTGCAGCCAAAGGTGCTTGTCCTGCCTGCGTGGGGCAGCGGCGGGCGTCTGACGCTCAGGTCTCCTGGCCCCTGGCCCTGGGCATCCCAAGAAGGTCCTTGCGGGGCCGTGGTCCAGGCGCGGTGCTCCTGGCCCCACAGGGATCTCCCCTGAGGAAGAGTCCCCCTCAACCTTCCTCCCCGGGGCAGAACAGGGCCCTGCGCCGCCCTGGTGCGTGCGGTCCTGGTCCTACTTGTCCTCGCCCCGGGAAAGGCCTGTTGGCCGTGGGCATGAGGCTCATACTTTACCTGTAACCACAGCTGCCGCCGAGGCAGGTCCCTGATCTCCCAGCCGTGGCCACAAGCCCCTGGCCGAGTGTGCGGGGGGGGGGCAGTTTGGCGGATGCCCCGTGGGGTCTGTCGAGGTTTTATCGTCACACGCTTCTCCTGAGCATGGACCCTAGTTCCACAGAGGCCTGCGGGCCCGGCTGAGTGTCCACCGCTCGGCAGCTTCCCTCCTCTTGTCCTAGAGATAGGTTTCCCACAGCAGAGTGAATACAGTCAGCGCTGAGCAGGGTTCTCTGGGGACAGCAACGTGGTTGGCTCCAAGAGCGTCAGAATCTTAGGGACAGTCCCGCCCGGGGAGTCGGCCGGCCCCCAGCCCAGGCACAGAGGTCGTGACAGGGGGCGGGGGCTGGGCTCTTGGATCTTTAAGCGAACGCTCCGGGTGGAAGTGCACACGCCTCCCAGACCTCCCTCCCTGCGGGTCTGGCCCACGAGCTGCCTGGGGCTGAGGTGGGGGTGGGGAGACAGGCGCAGCTCCGTCTCTCCTGTCGTGGCCAACTGCGCCTCCCAGCCTCGTGTGCCGACTGGACTGTGGCGCCCCAGGGGCAGCCCAGCGACGGCCGTGGCAGGATGGGGCTCACGGCCCGCGCACGGCGGCTGACGTGACGCAGAATCTCTGGTCCTGACCTTCACCGTGACTCCGGCCGACAGACCCGTCCCTGCTGCCGTGCCAGAAAGGCACCTGTTGCCACCTGCCGGAACAGCCGAGCAGGGGTCCCAGACGAGAGCCAGGCACCACCCACATCCAGAGTGTTTCGTGGGCTCTGATTGTGCACAACGGGAAGACTGCGCAGTGCACCGTGGAACAGGCTCAGAAGGGAGCTGGGACGTCACGCAGATTCCCTCAGGAGCCTGGTCGCCCCCGACCTGCCCGGTCGACAGACTGGTCTCGAACTCCTGACCTTAAGCCATCCACCCGCCTCGGCCTCCCAGAGTGCTAGGATTACAGGCGTAATCCTGCCCAGGCAACAGGCTCCACCGTGACCCGGTGTGAGCTGACAGAGTCACAGCTCCGAACTCAGACCGCTCACCTCCTGTGGGAGCCGGGTGCCCTGGGAAGCGGTGGCTGTTGCCAGTGTCTGTGGGCTGACCACCGAGAACAGACCCGCCACTGGCCTGTCATCCCGGACAGCGAGGAGACGCGTCGGTGCACCCACCTGGCGCAGCCCCTCAGCAGCACCGGCCTGGTGCTCACAGCCCTGCTGGATTACACTCTCATGGAATCAGCGGGTGACTTCAGACTGCGTGGGGTGGGTGGGACAGAGGGAGGCTGGACATGCGGCAGTTCGCAGAGTTGGAAGAGCCCATCTGGGCCACAGACCTGCCATGCTGCCCACCCCGGGGAAAACATACTTAAAGCAAGTTTTTCCCTCCTAAAGTAAAACAGTTACAGCAGTTCTCACACCTTGGCTGGTCATTTAGCACTTGGGAGCTGTTCCTTCCTTCCTGGCTCAGAGGTTCTGGACGGTGCCATGAACAGGAACAGCCGGTGTCAGGACGGCATCTAGTGTGGGGCCGCAGCTGTGTCCAGGGCTGGTCGGGGCCTAGGGCGTCTGACAGCCGGGCAGCAGGCAGCGTGCGTCTGTCCCCCCGACCCAAAATCAAAGCCATCCAGAGGACTGTGGTCTCGTGCTGGGTCTCAGCGCAGTGACGCCCCGTGGGAAGGGGTGAGCTCACGTGGGCTGTCCGGGGTCAGCCCAGGTCCCGCCTCTAACAAAGGACCCACCCTGGACAGGGCAAGCTTGCACCCTCGAAGAAGGAAGTAGGAAAAGGCATGACTCGGAGATGTTCGACATTGCTAAGCAAAACAGCTCCCTCGTGAGAGGAAGACAGACCACAGACTTCTGAGGAACAAAGGTGGAAACAGATCTGCAGGAAGGCTGGGCCCTTCCTCGAGAACCCGACAGTGTCCCCGAGGCGCAAGGTCGGCGCAAGGTCAGCCTGGACGCCGCGTCTGATGAAACAGCTGTGGCCAGGAGACGGTCCGGCTCGCTGAGAGTCTCCGACACCCCGGCCGACACTGCCGGGTCTGTGCCTCCCTGAGGGCCGCCAGCACCAGGTTTCTTGGAACCTTCCAGAAATGTCCCAAATGGCTGCTCGTCGGCCCCCACGACGCTCGGCCGCGAGCCCTGCACGGGGCTCCCCAGGAGTAGCGTGTGGAGAGGCGTCTGGCCGGGCCCCGTCCTGCCTGTGCCCAGCCCGGCACTTCTGCCCAGCCAGCTGCCCGTGAAAGGACTCTTTGAGCTCCGGGTGTAGTCACGGTTGTCTCTGCCAACCGCCGAGTGCCAGGGTTGCGTAACTACACATGCCGGGAGCTCCCCGCCTGCTCTGCGGCGCAGCTCCAGCTCCGTGTCCCGGAAACTGCAGCCGTGTCTGTGAGAGGCTCCTCAGAAAGTAGCTGTGTCAGAATGTTTCTGTGGCTGCAGGCCCTAAAACAGAGGCTGACCCCAGGCAGGTGGCAGCTGTGTCCAAGTGCTCCTCTCTGCGGAGCCTGGGCGGCTGCTTCCCAAGCGGGGAGGCAGGACAGACTGGGGGGCGCGGGGGCTGGGGGTCGACCAGAAAGCAGACCCTTCCCCCAGTGCAGCCCAGGCCCGGGGCCTGGTCTCTCCCTGTCTGGGCAGGTGCCCACCGCACATGTAGTTGGCATGTACATGTGGAGAGCATGTTCAGGGCCGGTGGGCCTGGCCGGGGCTGGGAGGGGAGGCTCAGCCAGGGCGGTGGAATGTTCCGCATCTGCCTGAAACCCCCGCTTGGCCATTTCACCTGCTCCCTGGGAGGCCCCTCAGCCCTCCCCACGTGGCCGAGGTCGAGGCCCAGCTGCTTCCTTCCAGCTGACCGGGTTTTCCTAGAACTGGCCCCAGGGCCTGGCTCCTGTCCAGAGGTGGGGATTCCACCGGCCTGGGCCAGTGCAGGGGGCTCTGGGCCCTAGCACCCCACGCACAGCCCCCGGACCCTGCTCCCAGGAGCGCGGGAGGCTCGGGCGCAGCTCAGGGGGCTCCTCTGTGTCCCCCGACTCAGGCCTGCCCGACCAGTGCACTCCAAACCCCTGCGATAAGGAGGGCGCCCAAGTCTGCCAGGACCTCATGGGCAACTTCTTCTGCCTGTGCCACGCCGGCTGGGGGGGCCGGCTCTGTGACAAAGGTAGGGGTCACCGCTGCTGCCCTGCGGTGGGGAAGGGGCCCCCACCTGCTGGCCTGTCCCTGCCTGACCCCACGGTGCCCCCAGGTGGGCGGGTGGCGGCTCCCTGGGAGACCTGGAGGAATGATTTCACCTCTGACCTCCCCTGAGCGCAGGCTCAGGCATCGGCAAAGACTGTGGGGTGGGGGACAGCCCAGGAGCTGTGACACCTCAGTCTGCCGCAGAGTCCAGGGCCGGGCTGTGCCCTCACGGGGACTGGGCTGGCCCGGTCCCCGGGGGATTTGTTCTGCCTCCCCCACCGCCCAGCACCCTGCCGCCTGTCCTTGTTTGCAGACGTCAACGAGTGCAGCCAGGAGAACGGCGGCTGCAGCCAGGTCTGCCAAAACCAGCCGGGCAGCTTCCACTGCGCCTGCTACAGCGGCTTCGCACTTTCCACAGACGGCAGGACCTGCCAGGGTAAGGCCAGGGTTGGGCCGCCCCTGTGTCCCCGGGCCCCTCTCCCCCTTTCTGCTTCAGTCACGTTGGCCGCTCTGTGAGGCGCTGCTGGTGGCGCCGGCTCCTGTTTCTGGAAGGGTCGGGCGTCCTGCAGAGTCGGCACAAGCCCGGGCATGCCGCAGACAGAGCCCGCCAGGGATGATTCACTGGGGCCGAGGGCAGAGCTGAGGTCGGTCCAGCCAATGAGGCTGAACCGCCGGCTTTGGGGCCCCTTCCAGCCCCCGGAGGCTGCGGGGAGCCTGGATGGATTCCGTGTGGTCTCTGCGCCAGGACCTTCCCAGGCGGGTCCTGCAGGAGCTCGGGGTCCCACCCAGCCACACCCACCGAGCCTTCCGGCCTCCTGTCCCTGCGGGGAGCAGAGGCAGCCGCATTCCCGCCTCCGGTCAGTCTGGGCTCCCTCAGCCCAGGGAGGAAGGGGGCAAAGTCATGTGGCCACGTGCAGCCCTGCCACGTTGGTCCCAGCCATTGCCCTGGGCTTTGCCACGTTGGGGGTCCACCTTCCTCCTCGCTCCCCGGGTCTGGACCTGCGGGGCATGCCGCTGCACGGCGGCAGCACAGATATGCCGGGCAGGACAGCAAACCTGCACCAGACAGCCGGGGTCCCTGTTTGTCCCCCACTGTCAAAAAGCGGCGTCTGTTTCTGTCCACCTGAGCGGTTCCCGCCATTCCCACCCTGGCACGTGAGCCAACCCTGCAGTTGTGCTCCCGCCTTCAGGACAGAGCCCTCCGTCACGGCTCTGCCCCTGACCCCAGAGAGGGAACCCCCGGCTGTGCAGGCGGGTAAAGGACTCCTGCAGGTGGGAGTGTCCGCACGCGCCAGCACGCAGTGGGCACCTGCCCACGAGGCTGGGGTCCGGCCACTGCCTGGGGCGGAGGACTCCCGCCTGCTCCCCGCCCTGCATCCCCACCGTCTTCTCCGTGACTGGGGGACTCAGTCCCAGGTGTGCAACTCGCGTCCGCCTGGGTGCTCGGCAGTGGACGCTGGTTGCCAGGTTAGCGGCGCAGGTCTGGGGGCTGCGTCACAGCAGTGGCCGACTGAGGCCAGTCTGCGGGTCTCCCTGGGGTGGGACTCTCGTAGGAAACGTCCCCGGGCGGTGGGTTACCGCTCCACCTCCCACAGCCACGCCCCCACGCCAGCCCGGCGGTGCCCTTCCAGCCGCTCTGTCTGTCTGAGATCTACTCCCACCCGCGTCCCCCGTCAGATGTGCTGCCGGCCAGGCAGGTGAGCCCGGGCCCGGGCTGGCGCCAAGCCTGCAGCACTCAGAGTTCTCCGCCCATAGCCCCGGCAGGCGCCGCAGGGTCCCTGACCGCCGGTCTTGCTTGCAGACGTAGACGAGTGCGCAGACTCGGCGGCCTGCGGAGAGGCGCGCTGCCAGAACCTGCCCGGCTCCTACTCCTGCCTGTGCGACGAGGGCTACGCGTACAGCTCCCAGGAGAAGGCCTGCCGAGGTACCCACGGCCCGCCTGGGCAGCCTCCGCCCTGTGCCCCGGGCCGAGAAATGCGACCTCACGACCCACCGAGGGCAGGGCCAGGACAGATGGGGCAGGGGGCGCCTTGGGAGAGAAAGATTCTGTCCCTGAAACTGAGCCCCCACACAGACCAACCAGGTGGGAGCCTCTTCTACCACCATGCCCACACACGTGCCCACACACGGGTCCACACGCTCACACAGGTGCACACACGGGTCCACACACGTGCCCACACACGGGTCCACACGCTCACACAGGTCCACATGCTCACACAGGTGCACACACGTGCAGCACATGCACCCATGTACACACAGGTGTGCACATGCACACACACAGGAGCAGGTACACACGTGTGAGCTCACATGCACACAGAGGTGAGAGCGCTGAGCTCCCCTGGGCTACCCCGCTGCGTGGGGTTGGCCGGGACCTCACTTCCCACCGCCGAGCATTGAGGCTGCGTCTCACTCGGGCTTCCGACAGCCATGCGGCCCCTGGCCGCTGCGTGGAGGCTGCAGAGCTCCGAGGGGGGCAGGCGGGTGCGAGGACACGGTCCGGGTGCCTGCACCGTCCCCATCACCCACTGCAGCATCTCTTGCTCCCCACCCCCGTCCTCCCGGACACCTGGTCACACAGATAGGCCAAGGGCTCCCAGATGCGCCTTCCACACCAGCCCAGCGGGTGCAAGGGGAAAAGTCCTCCCGCTTCCCTGGGGAAGGCCATGGGCCCACGCCAGCCAGGAGGGGCGCGGGGCCGTGATCGCAGCCGCCTGGCGGGGCAGACGCGACGCCCAAGCTCCGCTCTGTAGAACCTGCGTGTCCACACGGCGTGCCTCACGTGTGATCAGGGCCAGCGCCTCAATCACGCAGATGGGAGGGGCGCAGAGGCATCGCCTGCTCACTGCCCGCCCCTTTGTCTGGCAGATGTGGACGAGTGTCTGCAGGGCCGCTGCGAGCAGACCTGCGTCAATGCCCCGGGGAGCTACTCCTGCCACTGTGACGGGCGCGGCGGCCTCAAGCTGTCCCCGGACATGGACACCTGCGAGGTAGGTGGCCTGGGGCCCCACTCATCATGCTTTGCCTGCGAGGGCTTGCGGAGAGGCTGGGGACCAGACCGCGCAGCCAGGCATGAGGTGCAGACTGTCTGCTCTGTGACAGCTGTTTGGCTGTGTTTATGACATCTCCATAGCAACTCCCGCCACGGCTGGCCAGTCTGGTCACACACCCGTGTGCAGTTCCTGGCCTCCGTCAGGCTGCCAGGGAGCCAGCGCCGGCTCTTACCTCCCTTTACCCTGGGGCCCTGGGCCAGGGTGAGGACCTCGGCCCGGGAAGTGGCTGTGGTGAGCCCTTACTGAAAACAAAGACAAGGGCTCTGCAGACGAAGCCACCACGGCGACAGCCTCACGGGACCGCAGACTCCGGACATGGCAGCGTCTGGTCTGGGCTCAAGAGGTGCGGGGCATCCGGCCGGCTGACGAGACACGTGCCCGTGTGACTCGCTGTCCTCAGGCGGCTGCACGGCCTCCCTGTGCGGCGCCAACTCACGCCGGCCGGCTGGCCAGGGCGGGCAGAGCAGCCACGCGGCCCTCCAGGGTCCCCGCACTGGCCCTGGCCCGGCCTCCCTCGGCAGCGCAGAGAAGACGCGGCCCAGGGAAGGGGGTCGCAGGCCTCCAGTGCTACTTGCTTCGTAAGACCGTGCAGGCGCTTGTCACGGCTCTCCATGCTTTCCTACACGTGTGCTTGAAACATCTCGTAGTTTAGAACGTGAGGGCAAAGTGGCAACTAGTGGGGAAGGGACAGTGGGTGCCCCGGAGCAGCCCGTGGGACTCCGACCCTAACAAGCAACCCCCCTCACCTGGGATCCCCACGGGCTGGGCAGTGACAGCCATGGGGACTTTGGGAGCACAAGGTGGGCGCCACAATCCCTCGGACACGGGAGGATGGGGACAGGGCCGGCGCTGCAGAGGGCGGGGAGAGGGAGCGTGAAGGGGGGTCCGGCTGACGCGGCCCTTCCCGTCCCCAGGACATCTTGCCCTGTGTGCCCTTCAGTGTGGCCAAGAGCGTGAAGTCCTTGTACCTGGGCCGGATGTTCAGCGGGACGCCCGTGATCAGACTGCGCTTCAAGCGGCTGCAGCCGACCAGGTGAGACCATTTACGCATGACGGCTAAGCAGGTCCTGGGCCCAGCAGGTGCCTTGGCCTTGCGTCGGGGCTGTCCCAGGCAGGGTGGGGCCGAGCCCTTGGTTGGCCGGCTGGGGAGGGGCCGGGCTCTGCCGTGCAGACCCTGATGCCCCTCGCGTGCCCAGACTCGTGGCTGAGTTCGACTTCCGGACCTTTGACCCCGAGGGGGTGCTCTTCTTCGCCGGAGGCCGCCAGGACAGCACCTGGATCGTCCTGGCCCTGCGGGCCGGCCGGCTAGAGCTGCAGCTGCGCTACAATGGCGTGGGCCGCGTCACCAGCAGTGGGCCCCTCATCAACCACGGCACATGGCAGACGGTGAGTGTGTGGCCCCCTGCGCTGGCCCAGGGTCTCCTACTCGCCTGCTGGACAGTGGGAGGGGGGCGGCTCTGGGGGCCACGCTGGACGCGCGTGACAGGACAGGGACCCTCTGGGGAACAGTGTGGAGCTCAGGGCCTCCTGTCACGTCATCCCATATCTAAGTGAGGATCCCACAGGGAAGGGCCTCGAGCCAGAGCCCGAGTTCTCAGTTCCTGGGGACACATGGCTGTGTCTAGGGACAGTTCTATTTGTCACTGGGGCGGGGGAGACAGTGGGGCAGCCCAGGATGCCCGCCACAGGGTGGTCTGGCTGCAGCCACCTGTAGAGCCTGGACCACAGGCACCAGGGCTCTGTCTGCACGTGGCTCCCTGGCCGTGGCCTGACTGGCCCCGCGAGCCTTTCCATGAAGGACAGCGTGGTCACAGCTGTCCCCAGCCCCCGTGGTTCCTGCGGAATGTCCAGGCGAGCTCAGGCTGCTCTTCCCAGCGACGTCAGCTGCCTGGACCCAGCCCATCCCGGCCAGGCCTGCACAGGGCAGCGGAGGTCTGTCCCCATCCCAGCGTGGAGTCAGCCCGTCTGCAACAAAACAGGCTCCCACTGGCAACTCCTGGGGAAACATGTTTGGAATACGCATTTGAAGAGCATGGAAAAGCAGTCTGTCCTTCAGAAGCGAAGATAAAATGGAAAAGTTCGCCCTGGCCTCAGCAAGCGAGACACCGTGGACGCTGCTGCGTTTCCATCCTGACCAGTGACACTCGTTCCTTCCCTGACCGCTCAAAGGACCAGGCCTCTCTGAGCACCAGGAGATGTTCTAGCAAAGCTGCAGACAAGACGGCAACGGGGAGGACTCGGTCCTGGGGACGCAGGACGTGTGCCGCACACACTGCGCGGGGACCTCGCGGTCCTGCCACGCAGCTCACAGCGGCCACCCGCCCCTCATGGGTCCTCCCAGAGGACGGGGGCGGCCACGGGTGAGGCCCCTGCCCTATTCGCCAGGCACATCACATTTTTCTGATCAGTTCAGGTACAAGCAGGTAACTTCAGCCAAGAGGAATTAGATGTTCTTCTGGAAGTTTAGGAACATGCATCAACTATATAGCGACTGACTCTAAAGTTTCTACTGGGGAAGTTTTGGACGACTTGGCTGGTTCATTCAGGCCCAGGTGGGACGAGCCTGGTCCTCCGAGGTCAGGACCCTCCCGGCCCAGGTGGGACGAGCCTGGTCCCCCGAGGTCGGGACCCTCCCGGCCCAGGTGGGACGAGCCTGGTCCCCCAGGTGGGCTGCCCTTCAGAACGTGGGCTCCCACCTGTGCTCACAGTGCTGTCTTTCTCAGATCTCCGTGGAGGAGCTGGAGCGGAACGTGGTGGTGAAGGTGAATAAGGATGCCGTCATGAAGATTGCGGTGGCCGGGGACTTGTTTCAGCGGGACCGAGGCCTGTACCACCTGAACCTCACCGTGGGCGGCATTCCCTTCAAGGAGAAGGACCTGGTGCAGCCTGTAAGTCCCGCCCTGGCCCCGGGCGCTGTCACGGGGCTGTCCTGGTCTCAGGTTGGCCAAGTGTGGCACAGGACAAGGACGGCAAACCCTCCCCGAGTGTGGCGGCAACACGGTGGCTACATCGCTAACCGCACCTTCTCTGCTTACGACACTCGAGTTTTCATCTAAATCAGGGATAGAAATGTCATAGTGCAGTAGAGATAAGACACGATGAAATTACTATTCTTTCAGCAAAGAAAAGGAAAATCAACTTTCTGGACGCTTCCCAAGAACGTGTCAGAGATTGTTGACCCTGCCACGGTTTCCACCGTGCTAGGGAGGTGGGTGCCGGTCCTGCCTCCCCACCTCCCCACTCCACTCGCCTTCACGCCCCGCTGCCGTCCACGCCAGAATCCGTGGTGTGGGGAGTGTGGTTTCCACACCGAGCGGGGAAGGCCGAGGCGACCCGGTCTGTTCACAGCCGTGCTGGGCATCGAGGAACCTGCATCGCAGCCTGGGTCAGACAGCTCGTGTCTCTGACCTTGGAGTCAGGTGTCTTCCATGCTCTTCCTTGGAGAGATTTAAAATTCGGCTTCATTTCTGGAGCACACAGCCGCCGAGACCCCGCGTGGAAATGAGTGTTCCGGGTCATTTTATCAAGCGTAGAGCCCTTTGTGAGACCACCGCCACAGATGCGATCTGCCCGTTTTGCAGCAGACCCCGCTGGCCACGTGGCCCCGCGCATGGAGCGTGGCTCCCAGGACGCCGCGTGGTTTCTGTCTCCCCAGATAAACCCGCGCCTGGACGGCTGCATGCGGAGCTGGAACTGGCTGAACGGGGAGGACTCCGCCATCCAGGAGACCGTGAGGGTGAACGCGAGGATGCAGTGCTTCTCCGTGGCAGAGAGGGGGTCCTTCTACCCCGGGAACGGCTTTGCTTTCTACAGCCTGGACTACGGTGAGTCTCGTGGCTGCACTTTCAGCCAAGTTTGCGCTAAAATGGGCAGACCGCCCGAATGCTGCTTCCCACCTCGGGGCGGTGTTGGGGGCAGGCTGGGGCCCGCCACGGGCACGCAGGGGGCCTCCTGGTCTCCCGCGGTTTGGGGAAACGACAGAGATGTGCAGAGCAGGTGCCACCCGCTGCTGCCAGAGGCTGGGCGGGGGCATGGTGCAGGATGGTCCTTTGCAGGACGTTTTGAGACGGCATGGCCGCGGGCTGTTCCTCGCGCATGAGGCGCTCAGCGGTGGACTGGACATGGCAGTCGCCGTAAGTCACTGAGGAGTAAAAGGGGGACGTAGTAGGAACCACAGCGTGGTGGACGCCAGGGAGCTCAGGTTAGGACATGAGAGAGGAGCTGGGGGAGGTCAGAGGCCTCGGGAGTGGACCCGAGCAGGCGGCGAGCCCCGCCGTGCTCTCGGCAGGGCCGCGGTGCTCGCGAGTTGAGGCCGTGCGGCTGCGGCTCAGGGCAGCAGGAGCAGGCAGGGGCTGGGGTGCGCCGGGGCAGGGCCCGTGTTCTGTCCAGGATACCCGTGTGCCTGGAGGGCCCTGGGGGTGCCAAGGGCTGGACCGCGGGGGTGTGGACCCCACCGTCATCTGCCGGCATGATGGCCGGGCGGGCGGGATACTGGGGACGGCTGTGGCAGGAGGAGGCAGATGTCAGGCCCAGAGTCCGTGTAATGTAGCACAGCACAATCCTCTCTGTGCTTAGTGCCAGATTGATGGAAATTTGTAGTAAAAACACTCCTGAGATGCTGGTGAGTGAGCAGCACTCATATCTACACGGATGAGCTAATGCTCCGGGCTCAGCAGGGGCAGCTCCCCCTCCCCGGGGGCCGTGTCCCGACTCCCACCCTGCGGGTCCCACGGGGGTACCCCAGCCCACTCTGCTCCTCTCCCCGGGCCGTGCAGGGTGCAGGCGGCACCTGCTCCATCAGGCCCCAGGCCCAGGAGCTTGGACGCCACGTGGGATCCCCATGTTCAAGGCAGGGCCTCCTGCTCAAGGGCTGGGACCTGCTCCTCTGCCTGAGGCCGACCTTGGCTCACTACTGCCCCGTTTTGGAGAAAAGAGCCGTTCGGCCCTCACTGCGGCACCGACCGAGCTTCAGGCTGCTCTCGTCTCTGTGCTCACAAACCCGCACGTCACTGCAGAGTCTGACACGTGATCATGCAACACGCGATGCTCGCTTCTTCTGACTAACGACCCGAGCGCTTCCCACGTCACACGGACGCCACGCCACAGCTTCTGATGCCCGTGTCTCTCGTGGTCTGCCCGCCACGCCGCTATGTCGTTCTGATCTCTGGGCTCTGTGACAGCAGAGGCCACACGGAATTTAGAGCTCTGTGCATTTTTAATGAATCTGAAACTAAGCCATTAACATCCATTTCCCAAGAAAAGACTCAGCAGGAAACTGAAGTGCTGGACTCAGACTGCCCCAACCAGGATGGGTGTGGCCCCCGGCCCGGCCTCAGAGCAGCCTCCACACGGAGGTCCCAGGAGAGCTGGGCCGGTGACTTGGGGACGGCAGCTGCGTGCCTGGACACCCTGCCGGGGCACTTGGGGCTGAAGGGTCTCTCAGCTCTTCCTCACGAGTAAAAGGAAAGGTGGCCGGGGAGAGAGGACTGTATTTTTGTTGCTGTTCCAAATCTGTGTTCATCGGTTACTGAGAACAGACCATCGCAGACCCCGGCAAGGGACGGGGTGTCGTGTGCCTGGGTTTGAGGAGCTCACGGCGGTGGGGAAAGCGGACAGGCCCGCCCTGACCCAAGCCTGGTCTCCGGCGTGGGGACATCGATTCAGTGTCACTTTGCCTCAGCGCACTCCCGCCTTAGGCCTGGGAACGGCCTGGAGACGTGAAAGCTCTCAACACCCAGGCCGTGGAGACCATCCTCTGGCTTCGTAGTCTGCGGGGTCGAGTGCAGAGCTGGACGTGGGCGGCCCCGCCCTGGAGAACCAGAGCGGAGAACCGGAGTTGGCCGTCTGCTCCAAACACCCGCTGTGGGGCCGTCTGTGTGAGACACGGGTGTCACATACATGCTTCGTTCCGATGCACTGTGTATGAGACACGTGTGTGACACATGTACACACACAGTGCGTGAGAGAGAAGCCCCCCACTGCGGCGCCGGCTCAGCAAGACCTGGCAGCTCAGAGTGCGGAGCTGCTCGCGGCACGGCCTCCCTCTGCGCTTCCAGTCTCCAGCCCGCCTTCACCCCGCGCTGCTGCCCGAGGCCACGGGGAGGTGACGGCTTTGCGGGAGGAGGGCAGCGAGGCCCTGCGGGCGGCTGCGTGGCCCAGCCGTCCCCTGGAGGCGCGTGTGGAGCTGGGGCGCTGGCAGGGCCAGCGGGGAGGCCGCTGTCCTCTGACGACCCCAGCGCCTTCGTGCTGTGGGTGGAATCTGAGCCGAGTGTGTGAGTCCCCACCACTCACAGACACAGGCGCTGCTGGCAGGTCTCAGCGCCAAGTCGCGCGCCAGTTCCCCGCGCCCCGGCCTCTCCGCGTCTTGCACCGCCTTGTAACGCACGGCTTTCGTCGCAGCGCGGACCTCCCTGGACGTCGGGAAGGAAACCACCTGGGAAGTGAAAGTCGTGGCTCGGATCCGCCCCGCCACAGACACGGGGGTGCTGCTCGCCCTCTGGGCGCCCGACCACCGCGCCGTGCCCCTGTCCGTGGCCCTGGTGGACTACCACTCCACGAAGAAGCTCAAGAAACAGGTACAGCGGCCCCTGCGTGGGCTGCAGCCCGCCTGGCTATCCCCCTCACCTGGGGTCTGTCCCAGCCTGAGAAGCCCTGGCTAGAGGTCCCCGCAGGCGAGCTTGGCGCAGTCCGCCTCCAGGTCGCGGGGGTCTGACACCAGCCAGCCGCCTGCGGGCCGCAGTGGGCACTCGGGCGTGGGCTCCCCGTACAGCAGGCAGCGCGGAGGTTTAGCGCGATCTGCTCATGTGGTCAGATGACGTCACTAGCAAACTCAGCTTCCGGTTTCCTGGAGAAGTCGGCTCTGCCAACACCGCTGCCCCCAAGGGCATCTGTCCCCAGGCGGCGCCTGCCCCACCATGCCGACTGCCCCACACCCTCCAGCAGCCGGGGACGTTTCAGGTCACAGTCAGGTGCTGGCTCTGTTCTCTCTGCTCCGGGCGGAGGACGAAACACAGGTCTGGCCAGGGATCAGGTCCCCGTCCACCTGCCCTCTGCTCACCTGGCAGGACCGTGAGGAGGCCCCACGACTGTCACCTCCAGACCCAGTCCCAGCATCTGGAACTGTGGCGGCAGGTACCCATGTGTGCCTGGCTGGGAGCCGGCAGCCAGGCCGCGGTGCCTTGAGCCGCACTGCCCGCCGCTCCGCCGGCTTCCTCCAGGCTTCCTCTTGGCCCTGTTGCAGCAGAGCCACCCCTCCAGTTATGCCTGCCCCGCCAGGGCCGGGTCTGATCCCTGGCCCGTGTCAGACCCTCCCTGACCCTGGCTGCATTCGCTCTGCAGGCACCGCCCAGCCAGCCCTTTGCTCTAGGCAGAAACCGAGGCAGGCAGGCAGGCAGGTCACCCGCAGTTGGCAGGTGCAAAACCGGGGCTCCACCCAGCACTCCGCGGACGCCCTGACCGTGCCCCGGTGTCCCCGCAGCTGGTGGTCCTGGCAGTGGAGAGCGTGGCCCTGGCCCTGGTGGAGATCAAGGCGTGTGACGGGCAGGAGCACGTGGTTTCCGTGTCCCTGCAGGAGGGGGCGGCCGCCCTGGAGGTGGACGGCACCCGGGGCTGGAGCGAGGCCAGTGCCGCGCAGCTGCAGGAGAGGCTGGACGTGCTTGGACGGCACCTGCGGGGCTCGGTGCTCACCTTTGCTGGGGGACTGCCAGGTAGGGCCCGCAGCCGAGAGCGCCATGGGGCCGGCTCGCCCTCCCCAGGTGATCCCGGACAGGGCTGGGTTTCCATCATGCGGGGGGTTGTTTCAGGAGGGAGGCCGCCGGCCGTGGTGAGGCCTCAGTGTTGACGGCGTCAGTTTAGGGGCCTGAGCCAGCCACCACCTCCCATGTCCCAGCTGTCAGCCCAGCGGGGGCCAGGCAGGGCTGTGGGCAGTTAACAGAGGAACCGCCAGCCCCTCCGGCGTCCAGCAAGGACGTCCCGCTTGTCCTGCTGGCTCACGCGAACCCGGGGTGGGACCCGTGTCTAATTAAGAACGTCCTCGCCCACGGCCAGGAGCTGCGAGGCGGTGCCGACAGGTAGATGGAGCCAGGAGCTGGCAGAGCCCCCTCCACGCCCAGCTCGGCACACGCCTTTGCTTGCAGTGGACAGCGGGTTCTGTCCCGGCTACAGGACTCGGGCTCCACCCAGCCTTGGCAAACAGAGCGTTGGAGAGAGTCGGAGCAGGGAAGCCCTGCAGTGGGGTGGCCCCTGGGCCAGGACAGGACGACGTTCCGTCCAAGCTCTGCACCCCCGGGGGCCGGCACTGCCCGTCTGTGGGAGGGTCGCGGGCGGGAGGGACCCACGCCATGCGGGAACCGGGCGGTAAGCGCTGAGCCCCGTCTGTTCTCTCCCTACTGCCCCAGACGTGCCCGTGACCTTGGCACCGGTGACGGCGTTCTACCGCGGCTGCATGACGCTGGAGGTGAACGGGAGGCCCCTGGACCTGGACGAGGCCGCCTACAAGCACAGCGACATCACCTCCCACTCCTGCCCCCCGGCCGAGCCCAGCGTGCCCTAGGCCTGCGCGACAGTCTGCAACCAGGACTCCTCACGCCCTTCCACCGAAGACCCGGGAGGGAGAAGGGGGCCGGGCTCCCCGAGACCTGCCTCTGCTGTAAATACTGTACATAGCGAGACTGGGGTCTGCAGCCCGCACTCGCTGCGGGGTCCCGAGAGCCCGCCCGGTGCGGGAGGCAGCGCGGCAGGGCAGACTCGAGGAACACGACGCTCCATTATTTTTGTTACCAGATGCTTCTTTCTGACTGTAAACGTGGAGAATAAAATATTTACAGAAAACTTGACGTGGTGTTCGGCATCCTCTGCTCCTTGCGGGTTTTTAGCGCTCGCAGCTTTCGGGGAAAGCGGACCCACGGCTGAAGGTCGTCCTCCTACCTCAGCCACGCCCAGCCCCGTCCTGTCCTCCGTGCCAGGGGTGCCCCTGCTGGCTGGGCCTGGCCTGCTCCCCGGGAGCTCCCAACTCACGCAGTGGCTCAGGACGGGAACAGGGCCCAGCCCCACGCGGCGTCAGCGCAACGACCCGAGCGGGTGGGAGCTGCAGGTGCACAGAGGCTGGGCCACTCCAGGCGGCGTCTCTGAGAGCGAGGAGGTGCCCAGCGGGCGGGAGGGACGCGGGCACAGCACCGGCCACTCTCTCCTTCTTCCCGGACAAACCCGCTGCCTGGGCCCCCCGTGCTCTCTGTTTAAGAAGCAAAGTCCACTCTGGCCTGGAACGTGCTGGAAGCAGGAGAGGCTTTGGTGGGTTCCTCCGTGCCTCCGTCTCCTTGTCTGTAAGGGGGGCACAGTGGTCACGGGTGCTCTTGGCCCCAGTGGGCTGCGACTCCCCACAAAAGGCTGTGGAGATGTGCCCCTGCCCGCGCCCAGGGGCCATGGAGAGGGTAGTGGGTGCAGAGGCCCCGGTGGGGACTGGTCCCTGAGGGGGAGCACCGGCCCTTGGCAGGTGGGCACCTCGCTGGGGCCCACGGGAGACCCCGCGCAGACTCCCAGGGCCACACTGAGGTTCCCGTTTTTAACACCAACCCCCCCCCCGCCACTGTTCCGGCCGTGCGCACTTTCAGATCTCGCTCAGCCCACAGCCATCGGCACTATGCAGGTAATCCCAGAGCCGAGTGGTGGGGCCTGTGCCTCTGCCTGGCCGCGGATGTGTGTTTGCAGCTCAGCCATAGCAAGCAGGAAGCAAGAGCCCTGGGGAACCTGCCGAGCGGTGGGAGAGCCCAGCGCGGGGCGTACAGCATGGTGGGGAGAGGGTGTGGCCCTGAGGACCCTGGGCAGCCCCACCTGGCTTGCCTGACGCGGTGACATCGACCTGGAGCCAGCAACGGTGAGCTGTTGCCCAGGGCCCGGCCGGCCTTGCAAGGGGCGGGGGCTTCGCCAAGACGCTCATCTCAGACGCCTGCTGGAGGCCGGCGGCACAGGGCGCCCTCCCCGAGGACCCACGCGGCGTCTGGCCCCTTGGGCGGGCGGCACGCTCCGCCTGCTGGCCGCAGTTGCCCAGGTGGCCACCCCGGAAGCTCCAGGACCGGGCATCACGGAGGGTCCGGGGCTCCTGGGGACCCGACGCCACGTCCCATGGCCTGCGTTGGGGGATGTGCTGCATTTGCTCATCTGTGCAGGACACCGTCCTTCCGTTACTGTTCTTTCTAAATTTTTGGCAGCTTCGGGCCTTCAGAGAACCAGTGCAAGAGGATTTGCAGTTAACTTTCCATGTCGGCCCAGGAGAAAATAGGGACGCCGCGAAGTCCTTGGCCTCAGTGCAAACCCAGACAGGACATTTCCTTCAGAAAGGTCCATCTGGAGCTGATGGTGGCTCTCGCCCAGCCTGTCCAGTGGCACCACGGACGTCCCGCAGGGAGGATGACAAGGTAGACAAACCTGGGGCCCCTGCTCTGTCCCCAGGGCGCATGAGTGGCTGGTGGGGCTGAGGACGGGCCCAGGGCTTGCAGCTGTGAGGACGGTCACAAGCTGCCCGGCAGGGGCAGGAGGGGGCAGGCAGGGATGCTGACAGCTCACAGAGCAGAGATCCTCCACCCACGGCCTTAGGGCAGCCGAGCACAGCTCTGAGGACACGGGACCCCGTCCCGCCTGGGCCCGGGGAGAAGTGCCCGGGGCCTCCTGCAGCCCAAGGGGGCCCAGCGTGTGCAGTGGATCAGACATCCTGGCACTGCAGAACCCACGGCACACGGGAGGCCGCTCTAGAATGCCTGGGGGAAGGTTCCCCTGCAGCCGGGCCCTCCAGCCAGCCACAGCTCTTCTGAGGGGACCCTCGAGCTCTGGGGGCTGGACCACGTGGAAGCTGGAGGGCCTGCAGCGTGGTCAGCGTCCGTCCCACACTCCCTACCGCCAAGGGAGTTTCCCCTGCTCTGGGCGGGCTCTGACACCTCTGTTTCCTGGCATCGTCCCCACAGACTTCCTGAGGTGCCAGATTCATTCTAACTCCTGCCGTCCCCAGCCCATCGCTGCTCTCCCACCGCACCCTCAAGGGGGGTGAGAAGCACCTGTCACCTCGGCCACCCTGTGGCAGTGGGCAGGAGGCACCGGGGGAGGTGAGCAGAGCACCCCAATCCCTGACACCAACAGCCCAGCCTGTGGAATGGAACAGGGGACGGGGGGCGCCCTGCCCCACCCAGCCCCACGGCACCCAGTCTCCCAAGAGCCCAGCACCGCCTGGTGGGACCCCCTGAGGGGGCTGAACGCAGACCGGGCTCCACAGCTGGGAAGACCCCCGAGGCGTGGCACCCCCAGACCCAGGCGAGGCCTCGCCAAGCCCAGGCTGCGCGCAAGAGCCCAGTGGGGCTGTCGGAGCTGGGTGCCGGCCAGGCCGCGCCAGGCTCTGTCTCCAGGAAGTCTTAGGCTCTGTCAGAGGCCACCGAAGAATGCACCCAGCCATGCTGCAGCGGGCGTGGGCAGAGCCCCATGCCGGATGGGGGCTGCCCCTAGGGCCTGGGGGAACCAGGAGCCACCACCAGGCTGGGAGCCAAAGTGTCCACATTCTTTGTGGCTGGGGAAAGGAGAAGGACATTTTTGTGGGCACGAACCAAATTGTTGACCTTGGAGTTGAATATTTTTTAACAGCTTTTGGCTCTGGGCAAGATGAAAAGACCTAGCAGGGAAGACAAAGTCAGGTCTGGGAGACGCTGGAGAAAGCAGTCTTAGGGAGACACCTGGGGCCCCTGCCTCACGCATCCCTGACCTGGGGTCCGCCTGAGGGTGATCAGGTGGCTTTTGTGACTTGGCTTCCAGGGGTTTGGGGGCCACAGTCCCATGGGCAGAGGCCCCTGCCCAGATCTACTCCCAGGGGCAGCGAGAGCTGGTCTGGGGGGCTCAGACGCCGAGCCAGAGTGCCCAGGACACAACCACTAGAGCTCTGCGTGCAGACCCCTCCAGACACAATAAGGGGCTGACGCTCCACGGAAATCGCGGACCGGCTTTGCTCCTGGAGTCTATGAACCTCTTATTCTTTGCTATTTTATTCAGTTAGTTATGCAGAACAAGGCACCGTGGCCCTGAAGGAGAAGGCCCCGTGGCAAATGCCCCTTGAGAAGAATTCCTCAAAGGGCACCTGGCTCACCTACAGCTTCCTGGACTTTTACGCTCAGAGACAAAACAACCCCAGGGTCATCCCTGCGTCGGAGCCTCCTCCTGTCCTGCGGTTTGCAGGCCAGCGCTGGGGACTGTGTCCAGGATGCATCCCCCACAGGAGCTGCTCAACCCTTGCTCCGGGGTGGGCGTGCAGGGCGGAGCACATGGCCTGAGGCCCTCCAAGGCCCACCGAGGGCCTGGAACAGCCATCCCCAAGTTAAATGCTGGGAAGACTTACAAATGCCACAAAAGCTGTGGTTGAGTAAGCTCTGGTGTCTCCCAGCAGACAAAAACTTTCCCTGGCAGAACCTTTTTGGAAATGAACAGAAGCAAATTTATGTGACGACGCTGAAGACGTAAATTTGGGGTCAAGTCACCTGCACAGGTAGCGACTGCCTGATGACATCTGGATGCCCTCACGCAAAGGTCACCTGGAATTCACGACACTGGACACAGCACCAGGGAGGAAGTGGCAGGAACCCAGGGAGCACCCCAGAACCCAGTACAGCACCCCAGAACCCAGTACTGCATCCCAGAACCCAGTATAGCACCCACAACCATGTAAAGACCAATGACTGTGTAACAGCTACTAAAAATATGTTCCGGGACTTACAAGAAAACGTGGTCGTAATAAATGAAGAGATGTAGAATCTCAGCACATACCAGGAACTTTAAAGAAAGAGTGAAACTGAAACACCAGAACAGAAATATGTAGTACCTAAAATAAAAAAGTTATCGGATGGGTTTAACCGCGTCAGAGACAGTGTAGTAAACTCTCGTGGCCTTAAAGGTAGATCAACAGAGAATAGAGACAAAGATGCAATATGCCTCTTCCTTCTATTTTTGAGTGCTAAATTTTCCATTTTTTTTTTTATATTTCTGTTCTTGGTTGAGACTTTCTTCCCCCCTCTTTGGTGTGTATTTGTGACTGTTCATGAAATCATTGTTACGACACTTGCTTAAAACCTTTGTCGGGTAAACCTGCCACCTCAGTGCTGGCATCTGTGATGGCCTTTTTTCACTCAGTTGGAATATTCTTATCAAAATAGGACCAAAGCGAATCGAGAATCTGTGAAAAACATAACGCGGCATGTCCAAGTGGGGTTTGACCTAATAGTGCAGGGTTGGTTTTCATTTAAAACTCAATTAATGTCATTAACCATCTTGACAGAACAGAGGGGAAACCATACGACTGTATCGATAGAGGAGAAGGAGCATCCCACAAAATGCTGCCCCTGCTCCTGCCACGAGCAGGAATAGAAAGGAACTTCCCGAATCTGGAGAAGCAGACCTGTGTGCTCATTCGACCTGTGTTCGTCATTCACGGGAAACTCTGATGCTGGCTGCCCGTGAACGGAACAGCAAAGGTGTCCGTTCTCCCTACGGCTCACACTGCTTGATTCCAAGTCGTGAAAAGTGATAATAATCAGAAAGTATGGAATTAGCATAAGGGTTAAAAATGAGTCAGCGGAACAGAGCAGTGAGTCCAGAAATAGACCCATACTTAACACAGCCAACTTATTATTTTTATTTTTAAAGTAAAAGTAATTCAATGGCATTGCACTAATGAGACATCTGTATGGATAAAAATAAAATTTGAATTCTATTTCACATCATATTCAAACATTAATTTGATATTGATCATAGTCCTAAACTTAAGAGCTGCCTAATTTCTAGGAGAAAACTTAGGAGAATATCTTCAAGACCTGAATGTATGCAAGTATTTATTAGAAAGAATGCTAAAAGCAAAAAAGCATAAAATAAAATTATGATAAATCACATTTCATCAAAATTAAAAATATTAGGCTATCAAAAGAAGGTGCACCTGCAGCTTCATCCACCTGCCTTGGAAGGAAGAGTCTGCCAGTCTCTCCTTAGGAGGTGTGGGCAGAGGGGACTCTAAACACTTGTCATATTTTCATGTGACACTATGCTATTTATGTTATAATGACAAATACCATTTATTAATGGTATTTATAATGGTGCCAATCTCTGAAATCCATTCCCTGTAATTTTATCGGAGAAATGTCTGTGGTTCATAAACATCTACTCACAAATCTCCATTTATATGTTTTTATCTGTTTACTTGTTTTGTTCCACTGAAGCGCTTGAGCCCACGGGAGGAGACCCAGCTCCAGGGCTGGGGGGCCGCCGACTCCGAAGCCCCGTGAGCTGCACAGAGCCCGTCCACCCTCCTGTGCTCACAGAAAGTCCTGCCTCACGCAGCGGCAGCCGTTTAAAAACAATGACCAGAAATCTCATCACATGAAAGGTTCACCCCATTCAAAGTCTATTCAAATTATGGGGTGAGGCACGAATCACAGTTCTCAATTGATGAGGCAACACTGCAGTTTCCAATACGCATGATTTTTCCCAAAGCTTACCGACACTGTCCTCCAGGTGATGCTGGTAGAATAAGGAACATCAATTATTACAGGCAAGCAACATTATTAGGTGACCATCTAAATTAGAAAGGAAACAGAGAACAAGCTAGAAGACTGAAGGCGAAAGCTGACTTGTTAGTAACACCATTACTAGTTTCATACTTCAGAGGACCTGAAGCCAAGACATTTAAGTTTCAAGGTCACAGAGTGGTGGCATCAGACCATACCCTCAACGCAGGTACCCTGCTCCATCCTCCCTATACTCTACTTACCTGCCCTTCCACCGCCCTGAAGATACTCTTGTAAACCCAGAGAGTTACTGAAGCCTTATGTTGATAAAATGGGGACTGAGTTATCCCAGTAACATTAAGAATTTATGACTTAACAGATAAAAAATAAGGTGCTCACCACTGACCCCTGCTAAGTCCCTTCTAATAAATATATTTACATGACAAAAAATTTTTAATATAAGAAACAGGAATATTATTGAAAAAACATTTGTATTTTTTGACAGAATTTACCTTGAGGAAATGATTTATCACAATTCTAAGATGACGTAATTAAAGCTTGGATTGAATTTTCAATGTTCGTTAATCATTTCGGACAGAGATATTATAGACTCCCAAGGCAGTGAAAGGTCCATTAGTTTGCAAAACAATACCTTAACGCCTCAGAGAAGATCTGCTGGACAGAAGAAACTAGCTGCGGCAAAGCATTTTCAAACCTGCTTGCCAAGACCAGAAAGCCAATCTTCTTCTCTGCTCCAACTAGATTTCGTTCTGGAAACATCTCTCCATTCTTTATTTCCCATCTCAATGACCTCAGGTTTCTGATATCTCCAGAATGTACCTTCTAGCCATTTTGCTTAACCTCAGTTCATCTTCAAACCCCATCCTTTCTTTCTTTTCACCATCTTTACTTCTCAAAGGGCTCCTAACACTGCAGCCTTCAAAAGTCCCACACGTGGGGTTAGCAAGGGCCCTACAAAAAACGTCCGGAGGCCTCAGCCTACGTCATCCCAGTTCCTCTCAGTTACCGGGGAGAAGAGGCTCACTAAGTGTGACTTGCTGTGTGGACAGAGGCAGCTTTGTCTTAAAGATTAAGCTTTAGGGCCCCAAAGAAACACACTCATACAGCCAGTCCCGTTTCTGTAAATTCGTAAAATTATCGACTCATTTTTTTAAAAGAGGGTCCCCATAAATTTCAGGCCCCAGACCTAGACCATCCCCTGGTTTGGATGAAAAGCTCCTATTTAACCACAACAGCACGCCAGAGTGTTCACACCAGGACCACCAGTGAATCAACAGATGGGCCTTGCTGTTGCCAGCTTGCGAACAGACCTAGTTAAATGTGTAACAAGGACACCACAGGGACGATAACTCAAGTATCGTTTTTCCCTGAATAATCCTAAACATTGGCCTCAACTACATATTTCACCTGATATTAATAGCAAAAGCTTTAAAACGAGTTTTTAAATGACCCTTAAAATTTTAGAAAGCCTTGGTATTCACAGTTTTTAAGAAATCCCTTCAAAAGGACATATTAGCTAGAACCCAGGGCGGTAATTCTTAAGCTTAAGCCAGCTAAAAATTGCCTATGAGAGCTGGTTGAAATGCAGATTTCTGAATCTCACCCCCAGAGTTTCCAAATCTTTAGGAGTCCCAGGGGATCCTCCCAGGTCTCAGGAGGCTGTACACTGGATCAACACAGCAGGTAGGTGGCCGCAGCTGTAGCTGTGCCACTGTGTAGTGTGACCTTGACACAGAGAGAAGTAATGTCCATTCAGAGAAGACGTAAAATAATATAAGAGAGGGACAGTGATGGTAACCGGAACCCAAAGTGTCAGAAACGCAGGTGGTGTCTAAGTCGCCGCATTTGCTAGGGTGTGGCTGGGCCCGACTCTACCGGAAATCAAGTCGCAGCACGGATTTACGAGGGCTGGTCCGGCCGAGCAGTCGCGTTTCATTTTAACCTCCTGGCAGGCAGCGCAGCGTCACGCCCGCGGCCCCGCGCCCCGCCCTCGCCCTCCCCGGACTGCGGGGAGAGGGTCTTCGCACACAAAGCCAGACCCGGGCGTGGGACGGCGGAGCCGGGACGATTCGGGCGAGCAGAGCACAACAGTCGCGGCAGAGAAACCCAGGAGAAACGAGGCCACTCCCCACGCGATTCTTTATTACAAGTTGGGGAACGGAGGAAGGCGAGAAGGGCTGAGCCCAGGTCCGGCAGGCAGAACTGTCTAGAAGGAAAAATGTGGTCCCCTCACGCCTCCTCGGGCACCCCCTCCCGCACGCAGGGCTCCGAGCTGGGACGCGGCGACCCCGAGCGGCTCCCTCCCGAGACCCCACCTGGCCCAGCCTCGGGAAATGGCGCGCCGCGGGGGAACTGCCACCCGGCCGCCCCGTCCCTCCCCCGCGCCGGGGCCCGGGAGCGCCCCGCTCCGCCCTCCCCCCGTCCGCTCCGCCCGCCCGCCAGCCCTCCCCCCGGTCCGCCCCGGCCTCCCCCCGGTCCGCTCCGCCTGCCCGCCAGCCCTCTCCACGGTCCGCTCCGCCCTCCCCCCGGTCCGCTCCGCCAGCCCTCCCCACGGTCCGCTCCGGGTCGCCGCGGAGGCCGCCGCCGCGCACGCGCACTGGCTCGCCGGCCGGCCGGAGCCTGGAGACACACGATCTTAAGCTGACTTTACACCTCAGGTTTACCCAGCTTTTTAAAGACCTTCTTCAAGATGAAACATTTTCTTTTACACTTGGAATGAGCACATACTGATACTCACCTGGGGGGGAAGGACGGAGGGGGAAGGGGAAGGGAGGGGTGCGGGGCCCTGTGCGCCCCGGCGCGGCCCGGCCTCCCTCTGCTGCTTCCCTCTCCTGGGAGGCGGGCGAGTCGCCAGCGCCTTCGCGAGCGTTACAGAGAGTTACTGCTGGCGGAAGGGACCCCGGACGTGGGGGACAGCGGACCTGGGGCGGAGCACACCCAGGGTGATTCGGGGGACGCACATCCTGGATTTTAGGGGAAAGGATTAAAGTTAAGATAAATTGTGCATGTAAATTAGTCAATTTTGTTTTATATTTCGAAGCTTTATAGGAAAATCAAGCAGAAAGTAGTAGAGATGGCTCCCACATACCGCCCCCAGTCCCCCTGCCCGCCGTCCTTATTTCCTGTTGTTGACAGCTGGCATCGTGTGGTTGTGTTGTTACAATTAATGCAACAATGTAGATACATCAGTTTGTTACGATTAATGCAACAATGTAGCTACATCAGCATGCTGACTAGGAGTTCTCCCCTTCGGTGCTGTACGTTGTGCGGGGTTTAGCTAGCGCGCGGTGTCCTGTGTCCACCACTACACTTCACGCAGCACGGTGTCGCTGCCCTAAGAATCCCTGTGCTCCGCCTCCCACCTCCCCGCCCCCAAACTCTGGCAACCAGGGATGTTTTTACCGTGTCCGCCTCGTAGCTTTGCCTCTTCCAGTGTCGCGGAGCTGAGACCCTGCAGTCCGCAGCCTTTTCAGATTGGCTGCTGTCACTTCACAGCCTGCGTGCGTTTAAGGATCCTCCACGTCACTTTGTGTCTGCAGAGCCCATTTCGTTTTAGTGGTGAATAACATTCCATCGTCTGATGGGCCACAGCGTATTATCCATTCAGCTATCAAAGGGCACGCACCCCACCCGGCCAGCTCTTTTGGGGGAAAAGCATTAAGATTAAGATCTATTGTGTATTTCCAAGGGAAAAGTATTTTGGGGTCCCTGAAGAACTTTGACTTCTGTGAGCCTACATTTTCCAAGCTGTGGAGCCGGCCTTGTAGAAAAATCAGAATCAGAAAGGGATAAACCATCACGAGCTGCTTGTAGCTCTGCTGATAGCAAGAACCTCTTAACAAGTCAAATGAGCATTAAACATTTTCCATTTCTAACAGATACAGAGTTAAACTGCTTTATAGCAACAATAAAGGTAAGTTTAGCATTCCTTTAATTTTGAACACTTGGCCACATAAAACGAACACAAATTCATGATAAAATTCACAGGAGATTTGCCTAAAGGTACTCCATTAGATGTGGCTATTCTACGTGACTTTGGTTGGATTGTGCCGGAGTCTCTGCTGGGAAGAGCTGAGCCGTCTTCTCTGCCATGGCCCAGGAAAGGGGGAAGGTAATTGGGTCCACGTGCCGTGGCGTCAGCCTAGCTCACAGCAACCTCACACTCCTGGGCTCAAGCAATCCTTCTGCCTCAGCCTCCCGAGTAGCTGGGACTACAGGCATGTGCCACCATGCCCGGCTAATTTTTTC
>CAUYRT010081021.1:0-46762 GCA_963574885.1 Lepilemur ruficaudatus
AACGGTGATATAGCACCTCTTGTATTTTCCTGGATAGAGCTGAAACCCATTCTACTAAGTGAAGTATCCCAAGAATGGACGGACAGGCACCACATGTACTCACCAGCAAATTGGTTTCACTGATCAACACCTAAGTGGACACGTAAGAACAGCATTTATCGGGTGTCGGGCAGACGGGAGGGGGCAGGAGGGGGTAGGTATATACATACATAATGAGTGTGATGCACGCCGTCTGGGGGATGGATGCACTTGAAGCTCTGACTCGAGGTGGGGGGCAAGGGCAGTATACGTAACCTTAACATTTGTGGCCCCATAATATGCCGAAATAAAAATAAAAAAAAAAAAAAAAATAAAAAAGTGGTTTTGCCCTCTTACTTATTATCCTAGCCTGACACTCAGAATTTTCCTTACTCAGATCTTAAGACTTTTCTAGGCTTATCCTCCAAACAATTCACAATTCCATATGATCTCTACTACTTGCTCTTCTCCCCCATGCCCTCATTTCCTGCATCTGTGCCTTGGCTCACGCTAGATCCTTCTCCTGGGCTGTCCTTTCCAATGTCTGCCCTTCAGACCATCTTGTACAGCCTTCGATGCCTGCTCCCCCTCCTTAAGATGGTGCCCTGACATCAGGCCTGCCCCAAAGCCCCAAACCCACGACCTCACCTTCTTCTGAATTCTGCATCTCCTTCCCTGCACCTCCCATGTGGCCCTTAATCACTCTTCACCAGAGTAGGGTTATGTGTGGGGGCATGTCTCAGTGCCTCAAATAGACTATCCCCCTTGGGAGGAAGTCCTGGGACTAACCCTTCCTTGTATGCCCCCAAGCACTAGCAATGCCATTCATGCTGGACTCTGTCCACTTTCCCTCCATCTCTCCTGTGCCACCCAGGCCAAGCCACCATCAACTTGTGGGCTAACGTTATAGTCTCCTGTGATCTCCTTGCCCCTCCATCCAGACTGAGCTTCTAAAAACACAAGTCAGATCACATCCTGCCCCCTGTTTAAATTTTCAGTGCCTTGCACCACTCTTAGGATACAACCCAAACTCCTCCTGGTGCGGGAAGGACCCTGCCTGCTGCCCACACTCATCCTTCAATTCCCCTCCTCCCCTCCCTGAGCGCCACGGCACTGGCAGCCTTTCATGCTCTCAGATGAGCCAGTCTGTCCCTCCTGGAACGCTCTTCCTGCAACCTTGCCTGGCTGCTTCCTACTCAGTTTTCACTTCCTCAAGTGACCTTTCTTGATCCATGACCTCACCAGGATCCCCTGTTCTCTCTCTCACAGCAGCAGTCTCTCCGGTCACACATTTGTCACAATTTGTAATCACATAGCATCTGTGAGATTGTTTCTGTCCCCCAGTGCAGGGACAGTCTATTCAATCTTTACTTGGTACTGTCAGCACGGGGCCTTTTCAGCCACTGTTCATGCCCCTCCTCCCCTGGTAGAACCCCAGTTCTGTTCACTTCTCCAGTCTCTGAATGCCATGTGCTTCAGGGGACTTCACCCCTCACACTGCCCCAGGGAGTGGGGTTCTGCCTGATTTAGGCAGGAGCATGAAAGAATTATGGTCAATGAGGCCGGGCGTGGTGGCTCACACCTGTAATCCTAGCACTCCAGGAGCTTGCTTGAGGTCAGGAGTTTGAAACCAACCTGAGCAAGAGTGACACCCCATCTCTATTAAAAATAGAAAAATTAGCCAGGCATGGTGGCATGTGCCTGTAGTCCCACCTACTCAGGAGGCTGAAACAGGAGGATTCCTTGACCCCAGGATTTAGAGGTTGCAGTGAGCTGCAGTGATGCCACTGCACTCTACCCAGGGCAACAGAGTGAGATTCTGTCTAAAAAAAAAAAAAAAAAAGAATTATGGCCAATGAGACATTAGGGGACATCTGCTGAGGATTTCCTGGAATGAGTTTTTCCTCACTGATAAAAAAAAAAGACACATGAGAAAAAACAGTACTTGTTTCTCCACTGGACAGTATCGTGAAGATGTGCCTAGAACAGTGACAGCTATCTTATGACCATGAAGAGAGCTAGGTAAGAACAGGCCATTATACAGAGGAAAAGAGAATGGAAAAATAAAAAGAACATGATCCTTAATGATACTGGTAAGATATGCTGCATTATCTATTTTCTACAAATCTTGAAGCCGACCTACCTTGGTACTTCATGTTTGGTTAGATAATAAATTTGTTGACTGTTTAAGTCATTTGAATAGAGTTTTCTATTAGTTATGGTTTAAAACATTCTGATAGACACACCGTTGTATTCTCAGTACAATGCTTGCATATAGCAGGTGTTCAATAAACATTATTTGTTAAGTAAATTTTGTTGATGCATTAGTTGAATAACTCAAGGTTTCAGTTCAGTGTCTTCAAAATTATTCCAAAATTCTGAATAAGCAAGATTTACATGTGATTGGATAACAGATCATGAACTACTGTTGCATGTATTTATTTAGCTGGAAGCTAAGAACATTCCCAATATCTTTCTATTTCTCTGAAGAAAGAGCCCGTAAAATCAAAGTAAAACTCATTATTCCTTGGCACTCGTCAACTATCTCCTCATGCCCATTTTTAGAGTTTAGTGTTCTATTGCTCCTTAACTTTTTCTGGTACACCAGGCTTCTCTCTCAAGCCCCTCGAGGGATAGAACCATGTTTGCATTTTCCTTCAGTCCTTCACCATACTTAGCATAGTTTCTTGGTCGGTGACAGGTGCTCCATAAACACTTGCTAACTGATTAAATGAACCAAAAAATAAGAAAATTGAATCTTATTTGAAAAAGTATAATTTTATAGAGTTTGTCAGTATCATGTTGGTTGCATAAAGTGAGGTACATTTATAACAGTAGGAAAAAGTATATACTTTTCCTGCCTTTAACTCTAACATCCAGTAGTTACACTGAGTCCAAGACAGGAAACCCTCAGGAGGTGTGCAGGGAGCCTCATTTATTATATATCAACTTGGCCTGGATTTCACAAGGAAGGTACAGAGAACTCAACATGGGTCCTGTCATTCAGCCGGGGTATTGAAAGCCTTAGGGCTCAAAGTTTTCCTTCTCCAGGAAGACATCTCAAGTTAGTCCTGTCTAATCTGCTACTGTGTTAGTTTTCTATTGCTGCATAAGAAATTACCACAAACTTAACGGTTCAAAATAGCACACATTTACCCACAGTTTTCATGGGTCAAGAGACTGGGCACAGCTCCCCTGGGTCCTCTGCTCAGGGTCTCCCAAGGCTGCGATCCTGGTGTTGGTCAGGCTGCATTCTCATCTGGCGACTGGACTGGGAAGGCATCTGCTTCCAAGCTCCCTCCTGGTATTGGCTGAATTTATTTCCTTGTGGCTGTAGAATCCATGGAAGCTTGATTCTTGAAGCCCAGCAGTGGAGGCCCAGAGAGTCTCTGATCCATTGATTCTCTTACCTCTAGACTCTCTTTTAAAGGACTCACCTGATTAAGTCAGGCCCACCCAGGACATACTTTGGATTAATTCAAAGTCAGCTGCTTAGGGAAATTAATTATCTCTGTGAAATCCCTTCACCTTTGCCATATTCTATTGGTTAGAAGCAAGTTACAGGACCTTCCCACTCAAGGGGAGCAGGTTACTTAAAGACAGGGATAACTGGGGGTCATCTTAGAATTCTGCTGGCCAGTCTTCTTCCCTGATTCACCAGCTGGGTTAGTTATTCCTGCCATGTGCTCTCAGAGAAGTCTCTCCCTACTTCTCCCAGCGTGTGTCCAACTACATGTAATGGTTAATTACATGTTTAAGTGGCTATCTCCCAACTAGACTGTAAGCTCCTGGAGTACAGGACTCATGTCTGATTTTTCTACTGTATCTTTTGTGCCTGTCATGTGGTAGATTCTCAAAATATGTGTGAAATATCAAGGCTGTAGAAGATGCTTCTAAAAGTCAGTGTAATTATTTAACTTGGTAGGCTACATGTATCTGTCCTATCGTTTTATTAATAGATCAAAATGAGGGCATGTCTAATGCCTACTCATTGAAGAATGCTTATATTAAGCACACTGCTGACGGGGTTTTTTTTCATCTTTGCACCCTTTATACACACAATGTCCAGCACCTACATAGGTGGCCACTCAGTTAAAATTTGATGAATGAATGAATGAATACATAATGATTGAAGCTCTAAATCCTGAGAGGGGCAAGTAAATACACCAGATCCTCACTGTCAAATTTCCTTTGACTTTTTTCTGCAAATTTGAATCCTGCCCATCCTTAAAAGCTCAGCTTAGACTCACCTCCTGCATGAGGTCTCCCTGAGCCAAGTTATTCTCAGCAATTTCTCTTTCTCTGCATTCTTATAGCATTTTATAATCAAACCCCCAAACACAAGGGCTCTACATTACATTATCTATTTTCTGCCTTACCCACCCAGCTAGCTGCTCTTTGGGAGCAGGCAGTACGCCTCCTATTTCTTTACATTTTCCGCAGACATCTGTGGCCAAGGCTTAGGAAACATGTGCTGATCTAAAAAGTTTTTTTAAAAAATATGGCTGATCTGGCTTGGTTCTAGTCCTGCACATCTTAATGACTCTCTCTTTTTGGATGCAATTGCCTTTTTCAGTAATGTATTTTCTCTCCAGAGTACCCATCTACTAAACCCGATCTACTCATAGAGCCAAGGGTCTCTTTCAGACGTGCTCAAAACTCCATGGGACTTTTTCTCTAGGAAGATGTGCACCTCCAGATAGTTCATTTCTGTGTTTCTTCAGCATGTTTCCTTCAGGTAGGTGTTCCCAAGCCCCTGTGTAAGAGGAAAGCTGCTCTACACAAGACAGTTCCTGATGTCAAAGGAGCAGAAACTCACCATGCTATGTATGGTACAGAAAAGGGAAGAAGGAGGGGTGTAGAAGAGTTAGAAATGTGCCCCACATTTAGCAAAATAGGACTTTTAAGGATTCTCTTTTGCTTCGTCTGTAATGCCCCTAACAACTAAAACAGCGTCTGGACATACGATAAATATTTGCTGAATGAGTAAGTGGAGAGTAGACACCTGTTAGGGTGTGTTCCTTCTTCTTCCTCTCTAGGAAGTACCTGTCTCATCCATAGTAGAAGGGTGGGCCCTGTGGCCACGTGGCTGCTTAGACCATGGTGGGCAGCTGACCAGCTGGGCCCAGTAGGTTCTGTCTCCTGTGAATCTAGATTCAGGATGGAGAGATGTACAAACTTACGAGCTGTGGTTCTACCCTGTTCTGCCTTGAGGCGTAGGAAAGCAGAGGAAGCCAGACTACACAGAGGGAATGAAGCCGGTGTCTAGTGAGGAGCAGAGACACAAGAAAGACTTTTCAGCCCCTGGTTCCAGCCTTTCCTGAGGCCCATCCAAATTTCCACCCCAAGCCTAAGCCCTTACAGTAAGGGCTATTTGCTTAGGTTTGCTATAGTTAGTTTTATGGTAACCCCAAATAAGACTTGACTAGTAATAAATGAAAAATAGCTGTGAGCCCCTGACCTAAGACTCAAAAGCAATTGATTGCCAAAGAGTGACGGGAGATTCTCAGAAACAAACAGCCACGTATTACTCAGGAAGCCAGAGATGAAGGAGAAGGAGAGGCGATGGGACTCCCCAGGGAACTCCCTGAGAAGGCCAGACACATGGATGATGGAAGCCATGGCTCCTGACCAAGGAAAAAGCCAATGCTTGGCTGAGATCAAAGCAGAGTATAAGGAAAGCCAAAGCCCAGAGTGAGCTGAGGCTGCAAAAAATACCGAGCACAACACAAGGTCCTTTTAGTATCGGAGGAGCAAGTGCAGGGTGGGCCATGGCTTGGTGCAGATGGTGTCATGCTGACAGATGTCAAAGAAAAAGCAGAACGCCTCAGCTCTTATTTTGTTTCCAAGTTACACAGGGAACTGAAGTCCCAGACAGAGGATGGTGGAAAGCTGCTAGCTGCTTTATTTTAAAAAATTCCACTTACCAAATCCAGACTCATTAAATCCCAGGAACCAACAGAATTTGCAAGTGTGATCCCTAAAACCTTGTCAGTAACTGAAGCATCATGAAGAGTAGGTTGAATGCTGGAAGCCAGGATGGATGGGCAAGTGTGATTATAATTTTCTAAAAGCTCTGAATTCTAGAAACAACATCAAAGATTTATGGGCTGACCTCTGGGAAGAGTTTTAAAATCTATATTATTAAACAAAGGCACTTGGAAAAAAAGGAAGCTGGGCCTTTGAGGAACTAGCATGAGTTTACTAAGAGCAATTCAGGTCAAAGCAAACTCTTTTCCTTTCTTGAGAGGACTTTCTTGATAGGTTGATTGAGAAGTTGTCTTATGCAAATATCAGGAAGATATTTGGCCAAGATATTCCTTAGACAAGACAGTTTAGACAATTTAGTTGGCTAAATATTAGACAATTTACTTGGCTGAATATTATGCCTGCAGAATCTTCTTAACTTATCAATGTCATCTGTGCTTTTAACTTTCTATAAACAATTGAGATCAGATTTACAACTAACCTAAAGCTTGGAGAGAGAGCATCAACAAGTACATCAGAATCAGAATTAAAATATTGCCAGACTCATGTTGATTCACAAAATCTCCAAGGGGAAATTGCTAGGGATAAATGTGCAGATCTGTTCCAAGTTTCAAAACTCAACTGCCCAAACATAGGAAGCAGACAACTCTTAAGAGCAATGCGTTGGGAGAAGCCTCACAATCTGGGATGACTGCAAGCTCCGTCTGAGTCAACACAGTTGTGAGGTTGCCAGCAGCTAATGCGATCTCAGGCTGCATGAACAGAAGTGCAACCAGCTCTTGTGTCAGTGGTGTCAGCTGATTCTGGACTCACCCACCCACCCAGAGACCTGGATAATCTCTTAGTGTATTACAAGGTACAAAAAGATTGTATCAATTTCCAAAGCTGACAGCTAGCATCTTTCAGAGCAAAGCCCCTGGATGAATTGGTATGCTGCCTTTGAGGGGTCCCAGGACCCTGTTAATTACGGGGAGCACCTAAAAGCAGCGAAAGAAAATTTCTTCTGTAAAAAGTCCATGGCTACAATTTAAAAAACCTCAGGTCAGTTCTCAGCTGATTCTGGTGTGCTTTGTGTCTCTGCGTAGGACATGACCAGGAAATGAAGCCGCAGGAAGTGAAGCCGCATGGTCTCACTCACGTAGCTCAGCCCACACCACAAGCAGGGTGACACTGAGAGATGTGGTGGGCTGGCCTCTGTCTTCCCACCTTCATCTGGGGAGGACAGTCATGGGACTGATGAGTCTGGAACAGACCCACCGATGCTCCTGTCTGGGACTTAGCAGAAGTCGATGGTGATTTATTCCCTCCCCAGCGGGTGCAAGGGTCCTGCAGAGCCTGTGGGCTGGGACAGTTCCTTGGTGCACCTTCCTAACCCAGCAGTCTGAGCAGGAGAGGTGGAGCTGCAGAATTCACAGCCAGACACCCCTATAAACTGCCGGCACCCACACTCAGATGACTTGATGGGCTATTATTCAGGCTGTATTCATCCCAGTTACAAGACTATATTCATGATCTTCCATTAGAACGGGACAGCTCTCATGATGACGACATGGATGTACACACAGGTAATAATTCACCAACCTGTACACTTAACAAGTGTGCATTTTATATGTCAATTATACTCCAAAGAGAGGAGGGGGAGGGAAGGAGAGGAGAGGGAGGATGGAAGAGGAAGGAAAAAAGAAACAGAAGGGCAGACATCAGGGGATGGGGTGCCCACAGAGCATCCTGTCTGCCCCACTCGAGCTCACCTCTCTCCAGGATGCTGAGAGAACAAAAGGCCTGTGGACCTTCTGTTCTGAGTCCAGCCTATACCAAGTGAAGCCTCTAGTGTTGGCTAGAGTGTTGCCCAACAATGGGGCGCCCATTGTTGACAGTCAGTCGTACAAGGGATGGCAGAATAGGAGACAGAGGAGTGTCTCCACAGCAGCAAAATGCATGATGTGAGACTGTGAAGTGCTAATGAATGGTCCCCTTCCCGGCTTCCCTTGTATTTTGTGACCTTTTCCCCTCCTTCCTATGGAGAAGCAGGAGGCTGCCATTTGTCCCACAGGAGAATTGCCACGATGGAGCCAGAGAAGAGAAACAGCAAATTGTTGGCTTTTAAATCCCAAAGCAATGGTCCTTATGTCACACTGATGCATAGGATGGAGAATGTTTGCTGAACAGTCTCCACTTTCCACCAGCCTCTCTCTCTCTCTTTTTTTTAGACAGAGTTTCCCAGGCTAGAGTGCTATGGTGACATCATAGCTCACTGCAAACTCAAATTCCTGGGTTCAAAGGATCCTACTGCCTCAGCCTCCAGAGTAGCTGGGACTACAGGCATGCGCACCATGCCCGGCTAATTTCTTTCTATTTTTAGTACAGATGGGGTCTCACTCTTGCTCAGGCTGGTCTCAAACTCTTGAGCTCAAGTGATCCTCCCACCTTGGCCTCCCAGCGTGCTGGGATTATAGATGTGAGCCACTGTGCCCAGCCTCCACCAGCCTCTCCTCTTCCAACTACACCCCGCCTCACCCTCCCTGCCACCCCCAGAAGATAAAGAAGGCAGAGACCAGTTGGAGGAGAAACAAGAGTTACAACCCTAGACTGGGACTTGAGTCCAGGGGAGGGACACTGGAGGCCATCCTCTCCCAAAAGTGCCTTCAAAGGGAGAAAGTGACAGACGCCTGAGAAAAGTTTGGGGATATGAGAGTGGGGGCACTTGAGTCGGTTAAACCTTCAGTGCCTAAGTGTGCTTGGAACTGAGTAAGATTATGTTGTCTGCCTCCAGAAGAAACAGCTAACTAAAAATAGAGAGTTGGGAAAAATAGAGACTTCCCTTTTCTGCATATCTGCATTAGTGGGAAAATGCATATTTGCCACAAAAGTAAAATTCTCTGAAGTGGATGTTTTTGCTTTCATTCTGCATCACCCATATCATTAGGAAATTTTCCAAGCCTATAAATCACGTGTGTGTCCTAACTGATACTGTTAAAAAAAATAAAGAGAAAATAAAAAGGATAATTATGGTTCAGCTCCAGCCCTCTGGAAATTTTCATCCTGAGTGTCGGCTCAGACACCCGAATGGGAAAATAGAGAGCAATAGATTTCCCCTCTACCCTTGCCAGAAAGACATGTTTCCCAGGCCCCCGTGCCCAGCCTGCCAGACCAAATTGGGGAAAAAGAGCCACATGACATGGAGGCTCATTTCACAGCCCTTCTGATGTCCTCATCCCTGAGTGTGACTCAGGAGACACCCAGGAACTGAAGGAGGGTGAGAGGACTCAGCTCATCATTCAACAAGCGCCCCCTGATCACCCCCTGTGGCTCACAGAAAAAGAGAGACTCCAAATAAGGGCTTCCAGAGCCTGGACCCGCCACCGACAGCTGGGCCCTTCTCCCCTGCCCTCCTCAGCGAACCTTGGCCTCCCCCGAAGTGGAAATGTCCCTCCTGTTCACCCTGGGTTTGGTGGTTTGGTTCTGAGAGCTGAAGTGGGAAATTAATTGGCCAACAGTAACAGGTGTTTTTCCCCTAAGTTCACGAAGAATAAATGAACCTAAGATTCTATGATTTTACTTCCCCTAATGGAGGCTGGGTGGAGGAAAACATGGAGCAATCAGTCAAAGTGCAGAAACCCCAACCCGAGGCTTAAATGGTTGGGAAATAACTTCTAAAGCGAGAGCAATAATGACAGCCTATCAAACGTTGGCTCAAGATTTAGCAAACTGGACCCAAAAGAGTCATTTGAGATCTAGACAGGTGGTGTAGCTTCACACATTATAAAAGGCACAGAAAATCTCACCAAAAACCAGGTGGCTGAAAGACAGCCAAAAAAGGAAAAAAAGAAAATGGAATCCCTTTGGTTCACTGAAGATGGCACATGAGAACAGCCAATGTGTTGGAACACTTTAATTTTGGAAAAAGGCAGAGTTAATTTGAATACATTTGTTCAAAGTCCTAAGAAATTAAGCCTAAGGCATTTACATCTTCATCATGGAAATGGTGTCCAACCCATACAATATAGAGCTTACTGAGATTTCAGTTACCCATGGTCAACTGAGTTCTGAAAATATTAAATGGAAAATTCCAGAAATAATTCATAAATTTTAAATTGCAAGCCATTCTGGATAGCATGAAATCTCACAGTCCGGCTCCACCTTCCCAGGACACGAATTACCCATTTGTTTATCGCATCTACTCTGTATATGTTCCCTGTCCCTTATTGTATAGGAAAAATATAATGTCTATAGGGTTTGGTGCTATCCGAGGTTTCAGGCCCCCATTGGGGGTTTTGCAGTATATCCTCCATGGACAAGAGGGGACTACTATGGTTTCATACTGTCATTCCCTGATTGTTTTACCCAAGCTCCTCTTATTTCAAATCACATGTAAGTTTTTTCAGGGCAAGGGTCATGTCTTTGCTCAAGAGATTACTGCAGTATGCAAATTGGGACTTTGTAATTATTTGAGGACTTAACTAAGTTTACCATCAACCTTGGATTTCAGTTCTCCTTTTTATTTTCTCAAGTAACAGCAGTGAGAATAGGAATCGATAAGAAAATGATTACAGTGTAGTTTAGGAGATCACTGATTCAGAGACACAGCATTGTGACATTTTGCCTGAATGAAATGAAAGTGAATTGCTACACCTTGAATTGCTAAATTTAAAGCATGAACATTTGACATAAAAATATAACAAAGAGCCAATTTGTTAATCAATTGCCTAGAATTGAGTAGAAACCATCTGATATTTAAAGATACTTAATGGTCAACTAAACATATCTTTTATGCCTCAGAACTCTATCTAGAAACTCTGCAAAATGAGATTGCCTGTTTGTGACCTGTGCAGTGCTCTTCCTCGGGCCTGGGAGGACAACCCTGCTGTGTGTCTGAGCTCCAGCTGGTACCCAGGTTGCTATGGCTCCTAGGAGCAGAAACCAGAACAAGCAGTTATCTGAAGAGTCTCTGCTTGGGGCCTGAAAGCAGCTCAATGCGAACATTAGCAGGTGACACAGATTTTTCCAGAGAGTTAAAACAAAAGTCCCAGGCAGAAGAATTCATCTACTTCTTCCCCAGGCAAAGAAAATCTAAGTCACTGAGTTTGCCTCCATGTGGCTTTGGCAAATGACCTTAGCAGTACTTTATTTGTAGTTACACAAATAATTTCGGGAGAGCTAGGAGTCACCAAAGCCCAGTCCCACTAGCAGGTACAGTCAGCCCCCTGCCTCCCTTTCGTCAGGGTGCTCCAGCCCACGCCAGAGAAGAAGTCTGGGAACCTTGGGTGGCCCCTTGGGATTGAAGAAGGCAGCTGGGCCCAGGGAGATCACTGATGGCAGGAATGGGGCTATAGACCCGGTTCCCTTCAGCTAAAATGTGTTTGAGGCTGAGGTCAACAGGGGTCAGCTCCTGGGACCACAGCTGAAGCAAGAAAACACAGGGCCATGCCAGGAAATCCAAATTCCAAATGTCTCCGACATTTTTAAAAGATCTGGCTATTTTTGTATTTATTTTTACATTTATTTACCTTCACAGAAACTTGTTTTGAGTCCCAGGGTGAGGAAACATTTCTAGTTTATGTAAACTTTTGAAAAGTTAGGAGGGCAAGGTCTCCTCCAGAGACCACGTACCCTGGCGGCTCTCGTGCCGATGGAAGCCTCTGGCCTCTCGGGCTCCCAGCCTCCTCTTGCCCAACTGCTGCGGTCTCGCATCAGTCCCTGCTACCCTCAAAAAGTCGCAGCTTTTGTGCTTGTGTCAATGGAAGGGCTTGGGCCCGTCAGGTCAGGGGCAGAATTTTAGGATGCCTCCAAAGGTCAAATGGTTCCCTGCCTCTAGGAAGGACAGCACCACTCCTGAAAGGAAGGTGTCTGCTTTTGTTGTGGTTTGTTTGTTTAATTAGGGGAAAAAAAACCAATCCAGGTTTGTAGCTGATACGTCTTTGACAAGCTTTGGATTCTGGGAAAGAAAAAAAATTATGCCACATACTCATAATAGATGAAATGCTTGGGGGTGGCAATTTCTCTTTCCTTCTGCCTTACACAGCACAAACTGGCTTTGGAGTCAGATCAACCTGGGTTGAATCCTGGTCATTTATGAGGTCTGTAACCTTGAACAAATTATTTAACCTAAGACTCAGCTTCTTTTACTATCAATGAGCAAATGAAATGCTTCTTGGCACACGGTAAGAACTCAATAGAGAGCAACTGTTATTGTGATAGTTGGCTGCCAGCAGTCCTCCTGCCCCAGCAGGATTCTAGACCTCTGCAACCACAGCAATTAGATACGTAATTGTCCTTGGGGTAAAGCTGGCGCATATAAACTCAGGCTCACCACTGGGGAGCCACAGTGACAAATAGGCGGTGACACTGGGAAGGGAGAGGTTTAGGAGAAGGGGCCAGGCAGGTCCTGCTAATTTTTCACGAAGGCCTGAAAAATCCACTGATACACGCTGACTCGGTTGGTTTCAGCCCTCTGCTGCCCAGTCTTCTCTAAGATAAGGTGAGAACATGGGTGGACCTTTGCCCTTCCCACTTCTGCACAATTCCTTAGGAGGACTTTTGTTAGTTGGTTGCAATCATTGCTTCTCTTCTACATCCACACTACCCCTGGGGCACGTCGGACATCCAAAGTTTTGTGCACAGAGGAAAGGAAGTACGCGTGGACAACACCTGCATCATTCGCTGCAGACCTCGCCCCTTGCAGCTGGCTCTGACGAGCTCCGAGTCCCTGCTACCTGGCACTAACTTCTCCGGGTCCCTGGGCATTGCTGGAAATTTAGCTGCTCAGTTCTGTTCAGGAGGAAGGCAGCTGGTGCAAATGCAGAAAGGAGAAGAGAAGACATGTTTCCTCAGGGGAAAGGTGTTACCACAGACTGCCCCACATTTCAGAAAGACCCTGAACTCGCCTGGGATTGGAGCCCAGTGTGAGGAAGTCACAGAGGCAAAGGGGTGAGGTTGCAGACCAGGGGCAGCCTCTCTTCTTCCTGTGCCATCTCCACCTGTTTGGGCATCAAGCTCACTAAATGTGGGGTTTTCTTTCCTTCTTTTCAAAGTTCAAGAGAAAGCAGCTCCCTTGTCTCCTCAACTCTTCATGATCTGACATCTGCCTCCTCTGTCCCTCCCCTGCCCCACCTCTGCCAGTGGCCTCAGCCTTCAGCCCCTCCCCCTGCCACAGCACTCTGCACTGTCCACCCCTCTTCCTGGTCCTAACACTGGTGGCCGCATTGCCCTCACTCTCCTCCTGCCTCTCTGACACGTCCCCACAGCCTCCACTGGCCTCTCTTTCCCAGGGCTCCACCTGCCTTCATTAGGGCTGTCCCAAAGTTCAGTCTCTGTTTTCTAAAGGCCGTATCAGCCAATCTCGGATGTATGCTCTGGGGAGACAATATGGACAGAAGCATGACTTGAGAGTTGTTTGCATAAAAGCGTATGGGGAGATGAGGTTGCTGCTCCATTTCCCGTGGCAGCCGCGGGTGTCGCCAGCCTCCCTTTGGCTCCTGCTCCATGTCCATGTTCAACCCCGCATCGTCTTTGGCGTTTATCCACACTCATCCTCTCTTCTTGAGGCTGCCTTAGCATTGTTATTTCTTGCCTGAAATATTTCAATAGCTTCTTAATGTTCCCCTGCCCTGCTAGGAACCACTTCTCTAGGCTTTGGAACACCTCTCTCTACCTTCCTTCCAGGACTCTACGTCCCAGTGGATGGGAATGGGAGGAGAGAGCAGAGAAAGAGAGAGCAGGAGGGTCTGGAAGAACCGTGTCTGTGAGAAATAGATGTCCCACCTACTAAGCAGACAATCCGAAATGGAAGAGAGGGAAGTATGAGAAACTGTGTTTAGTAAAAAATACAATCGATTCTAAAGTAGGAAGTCCAGTGTTCTGTGTAAAAGAGGACTTCCACAGCATTTAATCTGGACAGAATGTCATGAATTTTACGGCTTTAATCATACTGCAGTGTAGTAAGGTATTCTGCAAAGCTTTCGTGTGATAGAAATTCTAAGGAGGAAATGGTTCCCGAGCTGGGAGCAAGCAGACCGGGAGGGAGTTGCTGGGCGTTTACACAGAGGTGGAATTAAATGTCCGCGGGGCCAGCTGAAGAGGTGGGACCCGGCACGCTATGAGCCCTTTGCTCAAGTCAGCCTGGAGTAGGAGGATAGGAATGTCAGAATAGACGATCAACACCCCACAAAGCAAACAAAGACGGTTTGTTCATTTTTACTGTCCTAAGTTTATTTCAGTCTCACAACAAACCAGCGTGTTAGGCGTTGTCCTAATAACCATTCTGTGGATGAGGAAATGGAAGCTCTTGAGAATTGGAGGGACTTGTGAAAGTTCACTCAGGTAGTACATGACCGAGTCAGGATTTGAATCCAGAATTTCTGATCCCAAACACAGTGTTTTCTTGGTCAAAACACAGGACAAGAGGGGCACAGGTGGTTAAGTGTTTCCATGGAGCTCAGGGGCACAACGGGGGACAGAAGTCACCGAGGCACCTCCAGACCCAGTGTCTGGCCAGTTAAGACTTCCTGGAAAACCCAGAGAACTTGGAACCAGGCTCCCAAAGCTGCTCCCTGGGTGATGTTGACGGTGGCTTCTGGGGAAGTTCCTGAGAGTTGTAGGACTAGGACAAATGGTGTCCACAGAGGGGGCCCAAGACTACAGCAGAAGTGACCAAGTTTTAACATCCTTAGGTGGTTCCAAGAGGGAGGGATCACCCAGCAGCAACCTTCAGGATCAATAAGAGATAGTCTGTAGGTGGTGTGCGGAGCAGAGGTTGAAAGGGAAATGTAGTAGCCAGAACTAAGATTCTAACTTCTCTCTCTTCCTCAAATTCACTCAGAATGGCTGAATTATAACAGCCACAATTTATCAAGTAGGCACTATGTTCCAGGCACTTGACTTTACTTCTCCATGACAATACACTTTTTCACATAAGAGTGAGGCTATAAGAGGCTGTAAGACACACAGCCAGTTGGAGGAAAGTCTCTGGACTCCAAAGCCCTTTTCTCTCCTGTATACTACCTATGACACCTTTGAACCCCACAGGAAACACAGATTTTTAGGAACTTCTGGCAGGGAGGTTAATAATTCCATTCTAGGTTAGTGTTTCTTGAACTCCAGCCCTTTACATATTACTTTTATAATTTTTAGCCATACTTTCAAACACCAATGTTGTTATTTGCTTAGTGATTTTCTTTCATTGATTCACCTGTTAAAATCGGCCTCACTTTAAAAAATGAAATTATGCATTTGGTGTGCTAGCTATACTTTTTTCTAATATGCACTAAAATAAATAAACCCTCTGACCCAAATATTCTGCTTCTATGAATTTATTCTATAAATATGTTCACAGATGTATGAAATAATGTATATACAAGAACATTCATTACAAGATGATTATGATAATATACAATTGGAAACAATCTGATTGTCCCTCAATAGGGGACTAGTTAGACAACAGAAAACTGCACAGCCATAAACAAAGAATGAGGAAGCTCTCTATGTACTGATAAGAAATTACTGTTAAAAGAAAAGAGCAAGGTGCAGAATCATTAAAATGACTATACTGCCCAAAGCAATCTATAGATTCAATGCAATCCCTATCAAAATACCAATGCCATTTTCCACAGAATTAGAAAAAGCTATCCTAAAATTCATATCAAACAAACAAACAAAAACTTGAATAGTCAAAGCAATCCTAAGCAAAAAGAACAAAGCTGGAGGCAACACCTTACCTGACTTCAAATTATACTACAAGGTTATAGTAACCAAAGTAGCATAGTCCTGGTATAAAAGTAGACACCTAGATCAATGGAACAGAATAGAAAGCCCCCAAATAAAGGCATATAACTATAGTCAATTGGTCTTGGAGAAAGTGAACAAAAACATATACTGGGTAAAGTACACCCATTTCAATAAATGGTGCTGGGAACACTGGATTGCTATATGCAGAAGAATGAAACTGGACGCCCATCTCTCTATACACAAAAATCAAGATGAATCAAAGATTTAAAAGTAAGACCTGAAACTATAAAAACACTAAAATAAACCTAGGGAAAACCCTCTGGACATTGGTCTAGGCAAAGAATTCATGACTAAGGCCTCAAAAGCACAAGCAACAAAAACAAAAATAGACAAATGGGAATTAAATTAAAACCTCTTGCACAGCAAAAGAAATAATCAGCAGAGTTAATAGACAATCTGCGGAATGGGAGAAAATATTTGCAAACTATGCATACAACAGGGGACTGGTGTCCAGAGTTTACAAGGAACTCAAACAACTCAACCACAAATAACCCCATGAAAAAGTGGGCAATGCACATGAACAGACATTTTCAAAAGGAGACATAAAAATGGCCAAAAGATATATGAAAAAATGCTCATCATGACTAATCATCAGGGAAATGCAAATTAAAACCACATTGAGATATCATCTTATACCAGTCAGAATGGCCATTATTAAAATATAAAGAGATAACAAATGTTGATGAAGGTACAGAAAAAAGGGAACACTTATACACTGTTGGTGGGAATGTAAATTAGTACAACCTCTATGGAAAACAGAATGGAAATTTCTCAAAGAACTAAAAATAGAACTGCCACTCGACCCAGCAATCCCACTACTGGGGATCTACCCAAAGGAAAAGAAATCATTAAGTCAGAAAGAATGCCTGCGCTTATATGTTTATTGCAGCTTTATTCACAATAGCAAAGATATGTAATCAACCTAAGTGTTTTTCAACAGAGGATTGGATAAAAAAAGTGTGTGTGTGTGTGTGTGTGTGTGTGTGTGTGTACACCATGGGACACTATTCAGCCATAAAAAAAGAACGAAGTCATGTCTTTTGCACAAGATTAATGGAACTGAAGGCCATTATCTTAAGTGAAACAACTCAGAAACAGAAAGTCAAATACCTTATGTCCTCATGTATAAGTGGGAGCTAAATAATGCGCACACATGGATGTAGAGTGTGGAATAGTAGTAATCATTGGAGACTTGGAAGGGGGAAGAGTGGGAGGATGTTGAGGATGAGAAATTTACTTAATGGATACAATGTATACTTTTCAGGTGATGGTTACACTAAAAACCCTGAATTCACGGGATGTAATATATCCATGTAACTTTTGTACCCCTTAAAATTTATAAAATAAAAGAAGAAACTCTTGTTAAAATAAAAGAGCAAGATGCAGAATTGTATATCAAATGATATGTTTGTAAAGGAGGAAGGTATCCGGGGATCTAAATTTGTATATGCTTAAAATCTTCTCTAAGAGAAGAACGCCAATACATTATTAAAAGTCATTTCTGATGAGTGGGAAGAGTTTGGCAGTGATGGGAGGAACTTTTTTTATATTTGTTAATTTTTGAACCATATGAATATATGTCCAAAAAATTAAATGAATTAAAATAATACAATTATTATTATGATAGAAATGCTTGTCCATGTAGTGCCTTAAATCGCCTCATGAGCCATTGATGGTATATGTCCCTTCCTGGGGAGACACTGCTCTGATGGGTTCAGCTCTCCACCCAGTGCTCATACGAATGGGGTTATGGCCTTGGTTTATGATGTCAACCTCTGTCAAGCAGGTGACAAAAGTCCTGGACAAGATAGGCCCAACCCTAGTGTTGAGATGGAAGTAGAAGAATATCATCATTATGGAAGGCTTTTCTGCCAGATTATCTGCTGATGAAGGCCATGTTGTGACTTCCCTGGAGCCCAGAAAAAAACCTAAGTGCCGGAGAGCAGGGGCCGTGTCCTTTTGTGAAGACTTCTCAAGCTATGTCTGCTTTGGCACCTGAACTGTGACCAGGCAGAAAAAAAGACTGAAAGACTTCCCAGGCAATGTCTTCTAATCTGAGCCAAGGGTTCTGGGGAAACAGGTACGAACACCAGCCAAATCAGGATGGGAACCCTGGATGACAGAGAATAGCTGCTGTGACAGAAGAAGATCTGTGAGAGCTTGCTCCAAGCTGGGGACCTAGTGCAGGAGACTATGAAGAGATTATCCAGGTCTCTGGGTGGGTGGTTGAGTCAAGAACCGACTGACACCACTGACGCAAGAGTTGGTTGCACTTCTGTTCATGCAGCCTAAGGTCGCATTAGCTGCTGGCAACCACATGACTGTGTTGACTCAGACTGACCTCGAAGTTGTCCCAAATGGTTAGGCCTTCTTCCAACGCACTGCTTTTAAGAGTTGTCTTCTTCCTATATTTTTTTCACATGTATTGAAAAAAGAGATAGAAGATATACTGCACTGTTAACATTGGCTATCTCTGCGATATGAGAGGAATGCTAGGATACTTTTATTTATAGCTTTAGCATTTTAGTGTGTTTGAATTTGATAGTGAGTTTGTGTTACTTCTGAAATCAGGAAAACTATACAGTTTTTTGTTTGTTCTTTTAAGAAAAGACAAGAAGTCTTGAAACTGGTGAGGGTACAGAAGGTTTTTCCCAAGACTGTCTCCAGAAATTCCCAGGTTAGGCTACCTATAGGGCTGGCTCTAAGGGAGAGAAGTAGTACAATTGGAGTGGAATGCAAAATGGAAGTCTCTGTTAAGTTAGAGGCACTCCTGAACTCAGGGAGCTTAGGGGGCATGGTAGGCAGCCAGTGACTTTTGGCCCCTGGTATTCCCACCCTTGTGGAATCTCTTCCTCTTGAGTATGGGCTGGTCCAAGTGCCTTGCTTCCTTGCTTGGAATGAGGAGACTACAGTAAAAGTGATGGGATGTCACTTTCAGGATTAGGTTAAGAGAGACTTTGATTTCTATACTGTTAGCCCTTCTTACTCTCTCTCACTGGCTCACTCTGATAAAGTCAACTGCCCTCTTGTGAGATGTGCTATTGAGAGGTCCATGTAGCCAAGAGGACAGCCTCTGGGCGGCAGCCAGCAAGGAACTGAGGCCCTTCACCCAACAACCCAGCAAACTGGCACTGCCTGTGCTGAACCTTGGGGTACATGCAACTCCAGCCCCACGCCTCAATGGTAGCCTTGGGAGAGACTCATAGCCAGGGCACCCAGCTTAGTTGTGCCCAAATACCTGACCCACAGCACCTGTGAGATAATAAACATATATGTTGTTTTAAGCCTCTAAGTTTTGTGGTAATTTTTATGTAGCAGTACATGAGTGATATAGGGGGAAAGCTTAACTGACCTTCTGGTCATTTGGATTGGGCAGAAACTCTGGGGGCAGTGCCATGTGAATAACTGTATCTGTACGAGAACTATGTCTATATGTACCACCTGTTGGGATTTCACTGCTTAGGGTTTCTGAATTTGGAAACTAGGCATTCTCAGGGAGGTGGAGAAGCCTCTAGGGAATGGTAGCTTGCCTCCTTTGTGTAAATGTTTTATACCTCAGAGAAGTCTTAAGATGGGAGTGTGGAACAGAGCCTCCAAGATGGCCCCCAATCGACCACGCCTCCTGGTATTCATACACTTGTGTAGTCCTCTCCCACAATGAGTCAAAGCTGGCCTGTGTGACCAACAGAAGACTGCCAACCTGGTGGTATGTAACTTCCAATGTTAGGTCATGAAAGGCATTGCAGTTCCTGCTGTGTATACTTGGAGTGCTTTCTCTGGTGGAAGCCAGCAGCCATGTCATGAGGACACTCAAGCAGCCCTGTGGAGAGGACCATGCAGAGAACTGAGGCTTCTTGTCAACAGCCAGCAAAAACCTGCCTGCATGTGAGTCAGCACCTTGGAGGTAGATATCCAGGCTCAGGCAAGCCTTTAGATGACTGCAAGCCCTGCTGACATCTGGCTACAGCCTCATGAAAGACTCAGTAAGCCACTATCAAATTCCTGACCCAAGAAACTGAAAGAGATAATAAATAATGATTGTTGTTTTAAGCTACAATGTTTTAGAATAATTTGATATGTGGCAATAGGTAGTTAATACATTCTTGGTCATTTCTATTGCTCAATATTCATTTATTCAAATGATATTTTCTGCACACCTCCTGTCTGTTGAGTAACTAGACAGGGTTACCTTGTGTAGTAGCAGACAAGTAACTTACATGGAGCGCTAGACATGGGAGATCTATGGAGAGCAAACCAGACATAGTGCCTGTTTTCATAGAGGGGACCATATAGTAGTGACACAGATAATCAAATAAGCATATTCGTAAATTACAAATAATAACCATAAATTACAATAATGCCAAGTGCTATACAGGAAAAGGGCTGTATCTACTCAAGCTATGAGGGGGACCTAATTTAGATCAGAAGAGGTTAGCAATAGTTTCCCTGAGGAAGAAAACTGAAAGGAGAGTTAGTTAGGTGAACGGAAAGGGGAGGAGAGGGGTATTGCAGGCAGAGGAAGCAGCCCGTGCAAGGCCCTGTGCTGGAGGGAGCACAGCCGAGGGAGAGCCGCTGTGGCTAGGGCTGAAGGACGAGCAGTGAGGCTGTACAGAGGCCAATTCGTACAGAGTCTTGTGGCCACATTAGGGAGCTTGGGTTTGACACTAAAAGCAATGGGAAGCCTTTGAAGCCTTTTAAAAAGTAAAGAAATATGATTTTTATTTTAAAATCTTTGATTTGAAAAAATCTTTCTGTGTAGAGAATGGGTTGGAGGGCATCGGTGAAGAGACCAGTTAGGAGGTTATTTCAGTAATTCAGATATTGCATGTGTACAATTCCCCCAAATAGCCAGCCTTCTGCTTAGTATTCTTTTAAAAGAGTAAGTTACATAGACATAGTTTCTGGCCTCTCTGAGTCCACCTTCTAAAAAAACCAACAATGGCAGGTCCAAAAATAATGACATGCAGACGTATAAAATAGATAGAAAATTGAGAAATAACTCCAGCTAAAACCCAGCTCAATCACTTAGTACATAAAGGGACTCTAACTAACATTTCTTGAAAACGTAACAGAGATGCTGGCATTTGACACTATTGATTTATGCCTCCTAACAACTACATGTTGTAAACGATGTTCACTTTACAGATGAAGAAACGGTCAGAAAGGTTAAGCAACTTGACAAAGGCTATGTAGCTTGCTGGATCTGTTTGTTTCAAAGTGAAAACTTGTTTTATTTTACACTACATTGCCTACATATCTTATAAGTCTCCATTTGGAATCCTTCATGTAGTGGAAAAAGTCTTGTTAATAACCAGACACCTAAATTCTAGATGAGCACTATGACACATATATTTCTCCAGGCAATATACTTCTCCAAGCTAACCTCTTTAAAATGGGGCAATGAACCTATATTCATTCATTCACCAAAAAGTACCTGGTCCTTCAATAAATATATGAGAAATCTCAGTTACATGCAAGGTTTCATAAAGTGAGCAGAGATAAATAATCCATGGACTATACCCTAGAAGAACCTATATATGAAATACACATTTATTGTTTTATGTATTAAAAATCTCATTTCTGTGAACTTTTCTTCCTTACATCCCGTTTACATGGTTACAACGAAAGTTACTATATTAATAAAGTGTGATCCAGCCTACTTCTCACAGGTGATTGGTCCAGAGGTTGGTTCTAGACTCAAGCTGGACCAATCAGAATCCTTCCCTGGGACTTTGGAAATAAAACTGTGAAAGAGAGTCAGTTTTGGTTTGTGTGCCTGAATTGCAACATGGAAAACTTAGAGGGCTTTTGGTGGACATATTTTGCCATGTGACTGGTAAAGGAGAAGAGGCTGGTTAGTAATAAAAGCAGGAATGGAGCAGACCGGTAGAGAAATGTAACTATGAGTTTTCAGTAGTTAGCATGTAAAGGCAGCGCTTTAGTCAGTATTATGTACAGCTCCAGGGAGCACCATTTGTACTGATTCTACATTAGTGGCACCCCTTAGAGCACAATTGCATGGCATGAATGATGTCCCTTGCAGTTGTGCTATGAGGCAGTCCTATTTTTAGTTAGAGATGGGGCTATAGATAAAGGCCATGGCCAAATAATGCAGGTACTAAATACAATTTAGTGTAGGAATAACATATGTGCTGTGACTCTACCCCTCCAAAACCCATGGCAGGTATCACTAATCATTGTTGTCCATCTTCCTGCTGAGTCCCAACTTGTCCTACTCAGCACAGCCCTCCAGAGTGTCACTATTAAGCAGTGTGTACTTTGCTTATATACTTTCTGGCCCAACAACAGCCATAACGTGTCATTCATAAGTGGCTGTATCTCAGTGGCAGATGTTTTCCCTCCGATTAGAATAAACACTGGGTATCATATCCAAGTTAAGGAAATATTTTACTTTTGATCTGAGGACCAAGAAAATTTTGAATCAGTCTTCGAACACTTAGTGGTACCATGGTATCAGTTACTTAACACAATAATGAACAGGATTCTGGAATGGCAACTAATTGTGCGAATTCTGATACCATGTGGTTCCCTCTGCCTAGTATTCCTTTTCTATTCTTTTCTATTTGGCAACTTCTTAGACAGCCTACAAGACCCAGTTAAATAGTTCTATTTCTTCAGCTTTTCCCTGACATTCTCTCTTGGAGAAGTAATTGCTCCCTATCTGTTATTCTACATGACTTTATTCCTTTCTCTATTCCTTTCTCTATTGCAGCTTGTTTCCTACTGGGTTTTAGTTGTTCTTGTGTATTTCTTTCATAAAATTTGGATCCTGTAGGATAAAGATTGTATTTAAGATCCTACAGGATCTAGATTCTAGGAAAGAATCTCCTGACATGTAGATACTTGATTGAATGACACCGAAATTGTGCCTTCACATGTGAAATACTTTGGGTAGTTTTGTATTAAGAAAAAGGCAACCAGACTAATATAGTAGCAACTATATGGGACTTCTGCCTGGGGATAAACTAATCACTAGAACACTTAAATTTGTCCGGGTGCGGTGGCTCATGCCTGTAATCCTAGCACTCTGGGAGGCTGAGGCGGGCAGATCGTTTGAGCTCAGGAGTTCAAGACCAACCTGAGCAAGAGTGAGACCTAGTCTCTACCAAAAATAGAAAAAATTAGCTGGGCATGGTGGTGCACGCCTGTAGTCCCAGCTATCGGGAGGCTGAGGCAGAAGGATCCCTTGAGCCCAGGAGTCTGAGGTTGCTGTGAGCTAGGCTGATGCCACAGCACTCTAGCCAGGGCAACACACTGAGACTCTGTCTCAAACAAACAAACAAACAAAAAACACGTAAATTTGGAGCAGCAATTGTTGAGAAGAAAAATATCAAGGTTTTAAAACAAAAAAGATAGAATTTAAAATCATAAAAACACCAAGGAAACTTCTATTTTTTAATTTTGGAGCTGGGAAAACTTTTCTAAGTATGACTTGAACTCTAAACACCATAAGAAAAGATTAATAAACTCCATTAGATAAAAATACAAATAATTTTTTTCTTCATAGTAAAAACCATAATAAAGTCAAAACACAAACTGCAAGAAAACATCTGAAATTCCTATCATAAACAAAAGGATCATTTCCATGATAAAGGAAAGCTTATTTCTATAATAAAAAGGGCTCTTACAAATCAGTATGGATAAAGAAAATATAGACATCCAGAAATACAGAAAAGAAAATACAATTGGCTCTTAAACCTACGAAAAGATGCTCAATCTCATTTACATTAAGACAAATGCAAATATCGGTGTTTTTTTTAACCTATTAGATTTTGAAGATAAAAATGTTTGATGACAAACACGTAGGGTAGGTAAACAGGTGGGGAAAACAAGCATTCTTTCACATTGCTAGAGGAAGTGTAATTAATAAGACTTCTCTCTTAAATGTGCACCATTTGACCTAAAATCACACTTTTAGGAATTTATCTACAAATAGGCTTGAACATGCATAAAATGGCTTGTGTACAATGCCATTCACTGTAGTATTGTATATAATTGTGAAATTTCAGGAACCACCTAAATCAATAGGGAAATGGTTAGGTAAATCATGGTACTTTTTTTAATACAATAGAATATTATGTAGTCATAAAAATAGAATAAGGAAGTTCTTTATCTACTGATAGGAAATTACTACCAAAATATACTGTTAATGAAAAAAGCAAAGCACAGAACACTATGTATAGTATGTTAGTATTTACATAAGCAAAGGGAGAGGGAATATTATGTAGTTATTTGCTTATAAATACCTACATTATATCTGGAAGGATGCCCAAGAATTACGTAATATTAGTTGATTGTGCAAAGGGGAACTAGAATGGAGGGGGGAGAATTACTACAGTACATCTTTTTTATCTTTTTTATATTGAACCATTTGAGCAAATTACTTATTTGAAAATAAATGAATAAAATTAATATGAATAATATTATAAAACCATTGGTCAATGAATACACTGATCTTTAACTCAGTCATCAAATCAAATTTTATCTTAGAGTTGCTTCTGGAATCTTGATTCAGTTTTTGGACAAGCAAAAGGAAGCATGATATTATTCAGTGGCATTGTCCATTTGTGATATTCATTGCCCTAAGGGCTGATTAGAAAAATCTAAGAATAGAGTCAAGAAAGGTGATCTGAGTTCATAGATACTATCTAACGATTATCATTAAGGGAAACAAAGGGTATTGGGACACATCTCTGACCTTAGAAGGTGAAGCCACAGAATGATGAATGCTGTTGCATATAAATTCCCATGGTGCCACTGATGGCCAGATGTGAGCTGGAATTGTCCCTCAGCCACCTTCTCTGGTGACTTCTTGCAGAGCTAAACACTATAAGGACTGCATATGCTACCACTGCTGGCTCTGATTTCCACCTAAAGCTGATAAATTCTCTACTTAAATGTCCACATTAAAGTGAATTGAATTTCTTTGTGATTAAACTTGGTCGGCTCTAGGATATTTAAATCCAGGGATTATTTTACTTTTTGCTTATTTCCCAGTTTGTGCTTCTGATACGTTACCCTATTCAGGTACCCTAGAAACCTGCGCATAACTTGGGGATATCTTAGGTGACTTGGTTCAATCAATAATATGCAACCAAAAGAAATTTGTGGGGCATCAACTATGCCAAGGGATTGTGGGGGATGGGTAAGACACAGCTACCGTGACATCAGGGGGCCGTACAGTCTAGCAGAAAGGTCAAGAGGGTGTGTTCTGAAGAACATGAGCTAAATGCTAGCCTGGAAAATATGGGCGTTTTAGAACGCTCTGGAATTCAGGTGAGTCATATACTACTCGATTTGTGTTTCATGTTATGTGGACTTCGGGGAACTGTTTCAGAGAGAAGAGACGCAAACACATAATTTAAGTTTATTATACTTAAACATATAGGTGACATAAATGATGAAGAAAAACAGAAATGTTAAAGTGACTGCTGCATCCCATGCTGTGCGTGGCTGGATCATCAGTGTGGTGAAGTAGCGCCACCTTGAGGCAGATGACGCGCTGTACCTCCCCAGGCCGCCTCTGCATCTTGGCGTGGAGAGGCACCCGCATGGTAGCACACAGAACGTTTGGACACTGGGGTTTTCACATGTTCTATCAGTGACGTTGGGTCGAGGTGGAGAGGGAGCGAAAGAGATGTCCACAGGCAGGAATATGAACAGAAAAAGCCTGTTTTAGGGGACCTCTTTCTAAAATGTTCACAATTTGTTTTTCAACTGGGTGCATCTTTCAATCATTTTGGTACTTTTAAAATATTTTGTGTGTAAGGTAAAGTTATTTGTAAATCTAAAGGGAAAGCAGTGTATTTAAAAATTGACCTGAAGCTGGGAAATGGCTCCGTCTTATAGTCCCAGTTACCTGGGAGGCTGAGGCAGGAGGATCGTGTGAGCCCAGGAGTTAGAGGCTGCAGTGAGTTATGATTGTGCCAGTGCACTCCAGCCTGGACGACAAAGAACCTGTCTCTTAAAAAAAAAAATTGGTCTATCTTAGATTTTAGGTTATTTTTTCAATTGCTGGCTAAAGCAACCTATGAAAATAAAATTCAGCATTCACACAGTTCAGAAATAAGCAATGTAAACCTTTTGAGTTTGTTGGAGAATTGAGGAAGGGCATTACTTATACTAATCTGCCTGGCTAGGTGTGGTGGCTCACGCCTGTAATCCTAGCACTCTGGGAGGCCAAGGTGGGAATAACGCTTGAGCCCAGGAGTTCGAGACCAGCCTGAGCAAGAGCAAGATCCCGTCTCTACTAAAAATAGAAAATATTAGCTGGGCAACTAAAAATATAAACTAAAAAACTAGCCAGGCATGGTGGTGGTGCCCACCTGTAGTCCCAGCTACTCGGGAGCCTGCAGCAGGAGGATCGCTTGAGCCCAGGAGTTTGAGGTTGCTGTGAGCTAGGCTGACACCACGGCACTCTAACATGGGCAACAGAGAAAGACTTTGTCTCAAAACACAAACAAACAAAAAAATAACCTGCCTGGGCAGTCACATATTTAATTAGTAGAAAGGACTGAGTGCCTAGACATGAAGTGAAGTAATTGGAAAAATGAGGCAGGTTTACTTTCTGCCTCAGTAAAAGTAAAGAGAGAGAAGGAAGGCAGCAGATGCATGGACTGAGAGAGAGGAAAGGAAAACGGAGAGGAAAATAATTAGAGAAAGGAAAGGACACATGACAACTGCCAACAAGAAGTGGAAAGGGTGGCGGTAGACAAAAGCAAGTTAGAACCTATCCAGCCCCACACAAACTCAACCCAAAGCGAGCCCATGTGCGCTGGTGCCATGCACAAAGAACACAAATATTTGCTATCGGGTTGGTGCCTGGTGAATGGTGCTTTGGTCCCTCATCCATGCAGGTCTATGATTTTGATCCTATTTTTCTCAAGCCCAAAGTTACCTCAGGGATCTCCCATTTGCCAGGACCTCCCAAGCAAAACTCCAATTTTCAACTGGTTTTGAAATCAGAATATGAGGCAGTCCAGAGGGTGGATCAATTGGAGACAATCTTCCAATTTGGAGTACCTCGGAAATAGAGGCCCAGGCAATTACAATGAAGGGAGGTGGGCCATAGTGTTTCTTAGGAATTCAGTGTAGCAAATACATTTTAGTTAAGAACAATAATCTGTTGAGCTTGGCTAAAGAGAGATTGCAGCCCTCGTTCTCACTACATGCAATTACGACAAAATTAATTAAAATAGTAGTTGTTAGTTAAAATACATCATCTACAGAAACAAGGAATCTATTAAAAATGAGGTTAGAGGTCACTATATGTAATATGTGTAACTCCACTAGAAAGAAGTGACTTAGGGTTTGGATTTCTTGCAGTATGTGGTTTTCTCTTTACCCAGTATTTTTAATAGATTTACAAATCATGAAAATGAGGTAAAGCTCACAGTGAACAACAGCTTGCTCTCTGTGCTGCTGAGTGTGCCTGTAACTGCAGCACCCCTCCAAATCTTTCCTCTGACTTCTACATCTGTCAGCTTTTGCCTCTCTGAAGAGCTCCTGAGTTGATCTTTCCTTTCAAAACTATCCCCCAAGTACAAAGGTTTGGGAAAACTCCAACCCTCATCTGTCCTAGAAACATCTTTATTCCCCAAGCACTAGACTTGAGAAAGAAATGTTATGTTAAAAACATTAAAACCACAAGAATATTGACAATTAAACCCACTTCAACTTTGTCTTCTTTCTACTCTGTTCCTGTCAGTTGGAACTTCTGTCCTTTCCGTCCCCGCAAGGCCCAGTTCAGACTGACCTGGCTCACTTTAACTGCTCGGAGCCACCTCGACCTTGCTGTTCTCCTCCCCTCTCCTCTCCTCCTCCTGTCCTATAAATGACGAACTCCATTTATAGTCAAATGCTAGATTATATGACATTTATTTTAAAGTGTACAAAACTTACTTCCCAATTAGGCCGAAAGCAACTGGTGAGCAAGGCCCAATCCTTATTCTTCTGTTATGTTCTCATGAGCCTAGAGTTCAAAGTAAATGCTTAAAAAATAAATACTTGGGTAATTTCTACCATCTACATACTGATTTCACCTGTGTGTTAATGATTTTCTTAAGCCATCATCATACTATCAAGTATGACTGTTAAATTAATGACCAAAAAAAGGTATGCTTACCATTCCTTCCCCTTTACGAAATGACAAAAATGAAACAAAAACAAATATGGTAAAAACAAACCAAACAATAAAACCACTGAAATTAAAGTAGAAGGTAGTGGGAGGTGAAGAACCACTTTTGTGCCAAAATGTGCCTTGGTATTTATATATTCTCTTCCACAATTAATCCTGTCCCCACTCCTTCCACCAAGGATGGTATGTCACAGTTGCTATACCCTGGGCTGACCTTTGGCCAGGATGCATTAGTTGAGCCAGTTGTTTCTAGTTTGTATTCATTCCGATTCAGTCCCTATGCTGTACTGCTTGTTAAATATTTTTGTTCTCTCCCCAGAGTAAAGCTGATAGACTGGCAGATTCTAAATACAACCATTCCTGTGAATACAGACTATGGAACTTCAGAATATTCCCCAACACTTCAGTCATGAAAGTGACGTTAAGAAGCATTTTATGAAAAAGCACTGCAGTATCACTTTTGTTTTCATTTTAAAGTTTGAAAGTGGTTATGCTGTATCTACTTGACTACCTCTAATACCTATTGCTTAGGGCACAGTGGCACACGCCTGTAGTACTGGCTACTCAGGGGCTGGCGCAGGAGGATTGCTTAAGGCCAGTTCAAGGCTGCAGTGAGCAACGATTGTGCTTGTGAATAGCCATCGCACTTCAGCCTGGGCAATACAGCAAGACCTTGTCTCTAAAAAAATATTAAAAAATAAAATAATATTGATTGCTTAGTTTCTCTTCACCCATACCCCTCTGAATTGCCTGGAAGCTTTTTAAAGGCTTTAAAGCAGGAATCTAGTAAGGTGCAGCTGGAAAGCAAAGAGAGCTTGCTGTGAGTAGGTCAGTGTAAGAAACAGATTTGAGGTGTGAGAAAGAGGAGTTTAGGAGTTGGGAATAAATGACTGCAGCTGCTAGGCTACTTTGCACATTCTAGTCTAGGTCTTTGAGCGATGAGCCTACAACTGGCATCCAGGTGGCTGTGGAATCACTTCAAAGGCTTCACTAGTGCTCTGACATCATTAATGACTCTCTCCTCTATTACCCTGTATTTGTATAAAAGAGTCTTAGTAAACCCACTAAATTTGTTGTTGTTAACAGTACAAGACTTGGTGGTAGGAGCAGGAAATCTTTCCTGTTAATTAATTGTACATTCCTAAGTATTAAAGTAAGAGAAAAATAAATTATTCAACACTGACATTTTATTTTCCGAAGTTCATCATTTTTACAAAACAAAACAGAACAAAAAGCAGGTATCAAAAACAGCAAAGAGTTTATAGAATTTCTGCACCAGTTTTCACATAAGTCAGTGATTATGAAACTGGTGTCCAATGTAAATACTAAACACAGGCTGATTTCCCTCTTGGTCAGGTGGTTTGTTTTGGAGCTACTATATAATAACAACTTTTTATAAGCACCGGTCATTATTTGAGAACCGATTTGGTTTGTCCAACAAAGTAAACAATTTTTTGCTGTGTGGCATTTTCTTTTTTTAAAAACACTGAGCTAAAACACAGAATGTGTATTTGTTTGGATCTGAACCAAATCTTTTGAGATCCACATTACCCGGAAGCACACTGCAGACCTTGCTGGGGCATATTAAATAGTGTATTAAATACTAGTTGTATACCTCATAATGTCTAAGGCAGCTACTACTATATTTCTAAAGAAAATAGTATTTCATTCAGAGGCTGCCCCGAGTTTGAATTACACCATAGTATCCACATCCTTTCTGATTTGGAGTAGTTTCCCCAAATAGAACCATATTATTGGAACAAAACTTTGACGTTCATGCCAAACAAGCAGATATTTTATAGATACATTTGTATAGAGCAAGCCTTCTTGCTCTGAACCCTGAAATTGAGAGGCCATGATTATTGGATGCTGAGAGGAAGCAGCATACTTCAGCTCACAGCACAGATAATCTGGAGGCAAGCAGAAACAGAGCTGGGACTTGGTAGTGGTGTTCACCCACCATTTATTTTGGAAACACATTTTGCTTAAATAAAGAAAGCATGGTCCAGTTTTGCAATGTTAATAGCTGCCAGTCTCTCATATTTTTTCATAAAGATCACTTGCTGGCTAGCAAGGAGATAGGAAACTGGCCTCAAATTCTGATCAAATCTCTCAGTATTAGTTAAAAATAATGCAAAACAGAAACCAGCCATTAGGGGTTAAAAATTGCACAAATTGGATGTAAATTATATTATATACAGACTGGTATACACATCATTGAAATAGTTTTGAGAGCACAAAATTCCATTGAAACAAAATTTCCTCTATGTTATTCCAATTTTCATGAAAGGAAAACTGATATGTAGTATTCTTCTTTACAGATATGAAAAAGGAAGCAAGAAGGCAAAGCTGAGAGAAACAGATGCTACCCACAGGGCAGCGGTGGCATTTGGTTGTTTTGGTCTTTGTACCAGCAACTCCCTCTCCCCTGGCAGAGATTCAGTTCCTGCCGGACTACACGGTTTTCCTTGCAGTCAAGACACGAACAATGGACCCTACTCCTCCAGCAGCAAGTGCCTAAAAAAAAACCAAAATATGAATGTTGGCACAATCGTAAATGGTCAGTTCTCATATTAAGTAAAACATTTTTCTTAAAGAAGGAATGTGTCCAGCTATAGATTTTGAATTCATCAATTTAATAAATACTTCTTGGGCACCTATTATGTACCAGTCACTATTCGTGGCACTGGGGACACAGTAGTAAACAAAACCTTTAAATTTCCTGCCTTCATGAGCTCACATTCTAGTGAGATACTAGTTTACATCATTTCTAAATAATGTTTTAAAAAATATGCAGCATAAAGTTCTTGCCTAAAACAGGTGCTCAAATATTAATTTAGGACATTCTGCATCTCTCATTCTCAATACAACACAGTCAGGAGAAAATTTAAACTGCGATCACCGACCCCAACTTCTATTTACATCAGTCAGCATTTGTCAGATTTTTTTCCCCCCAAAGACGACATTATTTAATAGCTAAGAACTTAGGAACTTTGACTCTAACTTGAAAAGCTGAAAGTCATGATTAAGTATTATGAATCTGAAGCTCTGGTTTACCTCTGTTCAAAAAATATTTATTTAGTATCTTTGTGTATTGTGCTAGATTCTGGGGATACAAAAATGAACAAATACAGCATTTTCAGGTCTAATGTGAAGACACAGATATATAAATGATAACTTTAACTATGAAATGAGAGTTATGTTTAGGGAGCTATTAAAGCACCCAGAAGGGGCATATACCCAGCCTGACTGTATAGAGGAGTGTTTCAGGTAAGTCTTCCTGGAGAAAACAATACATTAAATGATAGACCAATACCAGAAAACCACAAGCAAATATATGGAGGTGAGAAACGGTAAGGTGTATTCAGGAAAAAGGCTGGCACTGTTGTAGCTGCAGTGGAAGAAAGCTATGGAAGGTGAGGCTAGACTTGGGAACCTGGACTTTAACATGCAAGTGACTGACAAAGGCGGATTTAGATTTTAAAGAGATCATTCTGATGGCTGGGTACAGAACAGATTTGGAGGAGGCAAAACTGGTAGCTAGGAAACCAGTTAGGAAACTATAGCAACAGACAAGGAGAGATGCTGTGAACAGATGTATTAGAGATGTATTTGAACGGGTGGATTTCAGAAGTACTTAGGGGATAAGATTGGCAAAAACTTGTGACTGATGTTAGGAAGCAAAAGAGGAATAACAGCAAGTTTTTCCTCCTAGTATTTTAATGAGAATTATATGAGTTAACATTTATAAAGTCCTCAGAAGCGTGTTTGGAACATAGTAAATGCTCAATCAATGTTCACTATGATCCTGAGACTCCACTGGAATGAGGCTGTTTGAATTTTAAAGTTGGCTCTTCATCTGATAAAGATGTTTACATACTTCGTAGGGTTGTTAAGGATTAAGTGAAGCATAAACTGATACTATAGTGCCTGGCAAACGGAGTATTCCATGCATAGGATGACCATATAAATTACTGTCCAAATTGGTACCTTTTAGAGTGAAAGGGGGGACTATTCAAAAGTTATGATGGGACAACAGACGTAAACTGGGGCTATCTTGAGAAAACTGTGAGGATGGTTACCCCATCCATAATGGTTACCCCATAAATGTCAGTTCTTTTTGACAGTATACAGGGATATGACTTGACCAAGGCTAAACAAGTTTTACTATCTATTTTTATCTTATGTGTGTGTGTTTTCACTCAGATACACTTACAACAGACATTCTATAATTTCTGAAAAACTGAGTTTTGGGAACTGTAAGATGTTATAGAATATACCCTTTATCTGTGGTTGGTTCTATTCAAATGTTATTGTTTATATTTGTACCAGTATAAGAGTGAGGTATTGGCCGGGTGTGGTGGCTCATGCCTGTAATCCTAGCACTGTGGGAGGCCGAGGCGGGCGGATCGCTCAAGGTCAGGAGTTCAAAACCACCCTGAGCAAGAGTGAGACCTTGTCTCTACTATAAATAGAAAGAAATTAATTGGCCAACTAAAAATATACAGAAAAAATTAGCCGGGCATGGTGGTGCATGCCTGTAGTCCCAGCTACTTGGGAGGCTGAGGCAGTAGAATTGCTTGAGCCCAGGAGTTTGAGGTTGCTGTGAGCTAGGCTGATGCCACGGCACTCTAGCCCGGGCAGCAGAGTGAGACTCTGTCTCAAAAAAAAAAAAAAAAAAAAAAAGTTAGGTATTAAAGGTGACCTCATCAACTTTTTATTTAAAGCTCAAAATTCCTTCTACCCCTTCCCCCTTTTTCGATGGACGGTGTACTAGCATCTGTTTATGTTGCAAAATATAGAAAATAGAAAAAAGGATTTAAGAATTCTTGATCCCCTCCCCCAAGATTTCTTTTCTAAATAGTGATAAAATATATAACATAAAATGTGCCATTTTAACCATCTTTAAATGTAAAATCCAGTGGCATTATATTCACGTTGTGCAGCCATCACCACTGTTTCCAAAATTTTTTCACCACCCTAAACAGAAACTCTATACCCATTAAGCAATAACTCCCTATTCCCTGCTTTCCCTAGTCCCTGGTAACCTCTAATGACTTTCTGTTCCTTTGAATTTGCCTATTCTAGATTACTTCACGTAAGTGAAATTATAAAATATTTGTACTCTTGTGTTTGGTTTATCTCACTTGGTATAATGTTTTCAAGGTTCATCCACGTTAGAGCATGTACCAGAACACACTCCTTTTTATGGGTGAATAATATTCCATGGTATGAATGAATGTACCACATTTTACCTGTTCATCTGTTGATGAATCCTAGGTTGTTTCCACCTTTCGGTCACTGTGAAAGAATTCTTGATTTTTATTGCTTATTTTCTTTCGCAAAGTTTTAACTTAATTCAAAATTATATTTAATGAATAATCATTACTGAATGAACATAAGTGTTGTAAATCAGAATCTCTGAAGACCAAGTCTAGTAAGCATAAATGTGAACTATCATTTTCATGGATGTTATTTGTAATAATAAAGATAAATGTATAACCAAGTCAAAATGGTTATTTAGGTGAGAGAGGTTATCACTGTTATTCTCTATTATAAAAGAACCAGTTATATAGATTTATAATTCATAACTTACCTTTTCATGCCATTGCAATAACATAGCACTGCTATTGTCAGAGGGGCTCTCAAAGCCTTTATAAATATACTTCATTAGGAGATCCACACCATTCTTATCCAGAGACTGAACTGCCTTTTCAATATCATTAGCTTTAAACGAGATGAGCACCTTCAAGACAATGCTGCCTGCCCGATCCTGGGGGTAAAGAAATAACAGATCATTTAAACATATGTGTGTAGGGGTGATTTACAATTTTAGAAAGGCCACAGTAAGAAGGTGACATTTGAGTAAAGAACTAAAAGATGTGAAAGAGGAAAGCTTAGGGCTAAGAAAAGTGTTTCAGACAGAGGAAAGAATGTTATTAGTATGTGTACAGTATGTTCAAGGAACAGCCAAAAAGACTCAATGTGGCTGGAGCAGAGCGGTGGGAGAAAAGCAGGAGAGCAAGTCAGAAGTCATGGGAAGATAGATTATGTGAGGCCTGCAGGCATTGTAAGGGTTTTGGCTTTAATCTAGACATTGGAAGGTTTTAAAAGCAGTGATATAAACTGACTCACATTTTAAGAGGATCACTTTGATGTCTATGTTGAAAATATGCTGTGGGGACCGGGGGCAAGGTAAAGCAGGGAGAACAACTAAGAAGTAACCGCAAGAATACTGGCTGGGTTCAGTTAGCATGGTAGCAGCGGACGTCATATTATTCTTAACATGATTGAAGGCAGAGCTGAGAGGATTTGCTAATAGATCAATGTGATAATTTAACAATTTATTAAAACTTAAATTTTACTTCTTGATCTAAAAAAAAAAAAAAACCCAACAAGGAAACTAATTTTCAGTTCTACCTTGAACTGTCCTTCAAAGATAATTTTTTTCTTAAAAACTTTCTTAAGTTTCACATCTATAGTCAAGTGACTATAAATGAGATATAGTGATGTTCATTTATAATGATCTTTTTTCTTTGGCAAAAGCCTGCTTCAAAAGCAAAGTTATTTTCTAACCCATCCAGCTAAGCAAATGGAACACTTAATTGACCCTTTTGAGAATTTGTTTTTCCTTTTATTCAACACAAAGTGATACCTTTGGCATTCCTACTGGTCAGGATTTTACAGAATGTTTCCACCACCCATTGTTGTCTTTAGTTTAAAGACTATACAATTACTGGATTTAGAAAAATTTCTTTGCATCCAGAGTTTTAAACTCCCACATAAAAGCAGAGGGTGGTAAAACTGAAATTTCAATGATGTTCCTCACAACTTTTAAAAACCAAAGAAATGTTTCCCCTAATATAAATTTATGTTGCCTAGGTAGTTATTATGCATTTACCTAAGTTATTACTTACAACTATTCAATTAAAGAGATTCTTGAAGCTCCTAGGATGTATGAATAGCCACGTACTATGGGGTTGAAGCTATGGGCTCATTTGAAATAAGTATGTAAATAGGTCCTCGAGAATTAGTGAAAGACTGCCGCAGGGAACGTAAGTTGCACAACTTTTCTGAAAGGCAATTTGGCAATATTGCATGTACAAAAGCCTTTAAAAAATGTGCATTCTTTGATCCAGTGGTTCACTTCTAGGAATTTATTCAAAGGAAATAATTAAGAATTTACCAAAAATTATTCATCTCAGTAGTTTATAACAGAAAAAAATTAATCTAAATACATGACAGAAGGAGATTAGTTATATACACACTGTAGCATACTGACATACAGCTGTTAAAAATGCTACAGAAATAGACTTTCTTAAGGAAAAAAGCTCAGTACATTACTACACAGTCAAAACAGCAGGTTATAAAATGCCATTCTTATAAAAACAAAATCAAACACTCATAGAAAAACACTAGAAGCACACAGTAATACCATAAAGTAGTAACTGTTATCTCTGGGTGGTGGGATTAGGGATAATTACCTTTTTATCCCTACTATATATCTGAGCTTTCTATAATAAACATTTAATATATGTATAACTGAAAAAAGTCTTCAAAAAGCAAGTAGAATCTATTTACTTTTTAAAAGTTTTCCTTATTCATCAAGTCTTTGCTTAAACTCAGCCTGAGTGGCATTCTCTAAATACACACAGGAATGATTTCGCCGTCATTTGAATTTACTGTATCTTCCATGCAGCATTATAACTCTACATTAATTTTTGCACATGAAATTTTTGCTTTTTTCATATGAAATTTTTACCTGCCAAACTATATCGTAAGCTCTTTCATAGCAAAGACAGTAAATAGTTAAAATATTCGTTGATTTTGTACAACTTCAGAGGATTTTGGTCAGAATGAGACAATATCAGCAGAGATCACTGTGTTACAGTTTGTGACTCACCTTCACCGCCTGACTCTTCGTGTTGATAGGGGGGTTTTTCAGAGCTGCCTGTAGGGCAGCTGTCATATTTCCTGTGATGGAAGTTAAGGGGATAAGAGCAAAAGGTGGCCCCTATGAAAGCATTATAACCACTGATTCCTAAGACTTGACTTCATGCATTAAAAAGTTACTATGGTCACTATGTACAATATTGGAAATTTGATGTAATGTGTTGGTTTCTAGGATGTCAAAGGCAAAATGCCAAAAGCAAAAGAGAGCATTAGACTTTTTTTTTTTTTGAGACAGAGTCTCACTCCACTGCCCGGGTTAGAATGCCGTGGCATCAGCCTAGCTCACAGCAACCTCAAACTCCTGGGCTCAAGGGATCCTGATGCCTCAGCCTCCCAAGTAGCTGGGACTACAGGCATGGACTACCATGCCTGGCTAATATTTTCTATATATATTTTTAGTTGTCCAGCTAATTTCTTTCTATATTTTTTTTAGTATAGACAGGGTCTCGCTCTTGCTCAGGCTGGTCTTGAACTCCTGAGCTCAAACAATCCACCCGCCTCGGCCTCCCAGAGTGCTAGGATTAGAGGCGTGAGCCACCGCGCCCGGACTAGATTTTCTTTTTAATAAGCAAAGACTGTTTCACCCTTGGCTCTAGCTACCCAATGAACACCTTCATAATCTTTCATTTTCCAGTGAGACACATATGCAAAAGTTATCTACAGTGGTATTAAAGAAACCCTAAAATATATATCAGAATTATTAGTCCCTCAAATAAAATAGCCTAATCATCAACCAAAATATGTCTTTGTATGTGATTCTAACTGGAAAAATGCAGACTAAACTTCTATTGAACTATAATTTAATATTAACTGAAATTCTGGTACACAAGCAATCTGAATGATATACATGAGCTATCTCTCAATATTGAAGAAAAGAGACATTCCAGAAGACAATTCACATGCCCCTCAGGTGGCAGCTTAATTTTTTGTTTTAGATATTTTCTCTCATATTTCATAAAGGTTATTCAAACTGTGTTAGACCATACCTATTATATTTAGACTCTCTTTGAAAGCTCCAGTGAGTTAGCAAGCACAAGAAACGGAAGGCCAATCAGACTGTCAGAAGGTACAGTCATTCCCCTAAAAGGAAAACCACACAAGTTCACTTGTTCCTCTGTTTCTAGTACCCCCCCACCAGGGGTGTCTCTCCTGGTTGTGACATGGGTAAGAAGAGACAATGTCTCATAATTTAAAATAAATTGATTAAAAAGGATCCAATGAGATGGATACAGCGGTACCATTTAAGAATCACCACAAATTACCTAAAATTCATTGGAGTTTCATAAAACATCACTTATCCATCACAAAGAATGTTTTTAGGAAGAACAATGTTCACCACTTATCTTCTAAAGATAAAGGTCTTACCAAAAAAAAAAAAAATCTATGATTGGTGATAAGCTTTTATTTTCAAGGCTGCATGGACCTCTAGAGAAGCACGCCTTTTGTAGACTGGTTCATTTTTTAAGACCCAAAACAGTTAAGTATTTAAATAATGCAAAATAGTAACAGCTAATTGGGAAAGTTGCAGTAATCAAAGGGACATCTACATACTGACAAATGTTTAATGTTACATTTAGATGCCTTTAAGACAAGATATAGTTGTCACCAAATATTTTCACTCATGTATTTTGTCACTGTAATTCAATAGGACATCGATGAGGAAAGAGCCTTCCTTATGAATACACCCAAGAATAATTAGAAATGTATAAAAATCCAGTAATTGAGATTTTTCTAAAACAACAAGCTTTGGTTTTTGCAACATTTACATTTTTCTAAAAATGATGTGATGCAAATGCTAATTCAAAGTTATGAATATTCAAATATGCAAAAATAGAAACCAGGAACTGACAGCCATATTTTAACTAAAATGGAAACAATTTCAGGATTGCAAAAATGATTCTGCTTTATACAAATGACTCATCTTCTGTTTTATTCACTGGGGTTTATTTTAAATATTTCCAGGGATTCTCCACATGCACCTTTTTTCTATTGTCCTTTTCTTAGCAGGTAACAGGCTCCAAGCTTCCTTCTTAGGAGTTTTGCTTGTTTTGCATTCACTCCCCTCACCTAGGTTAACAAATTCTGTGCATCCTGTATTTTGCCAAATTCCTTTCTCTTAAACAAAAAAGGCCCATGAACTGAAAGCACAGAGAACAATCTGTGAACCGCCTCATCTATCCTACAAGGAATAAACTATCCTAACGCTGCCGGTAACAAAAACACAAGAGAAAACACAACACTAAGGAAAGACGCTCATTTCCCCGAGTCAGAGATTTCTGGACCTAATGCGACCCCAGTAAACAGAGTTATGGGGAGGAAAACTTTGGCGCCCTGCACCTGGCTTTCCGACCAGCCCCGACGCCGTCCGGGAGCCGCGAGGGCGCGGCGGGCGGGACCCGTTCCCGAGGCAGGCACCGGGCGCGACCCGGAGCCCGGGGCGAGGGGGCAGCGCAGCGTGCGAGGGTGGGACCTCGGGTCTCCAGGCGACCCGCTGGAAACGGGAGACCCCCGCCCTCTCGGAGCGAGAAACCCTAAGAGACAGGTTCGCGCCGCGGGCTGCAGGCGGCAGCTCCGCGCCGGTGCCCGCGAGCGTCGGTCCCCGCGCTCCGGCCGCGGCGGGGTCCCCGGAGAAGGGCGTGGCGGGCCGGGTGGGGAGGGAGGCGAACGCAAGGATATTGCCGCAGGCAGGAGTCCACCTCGCCCTCGTCGGGCCCGGCCTGGCCGTCGCCCCCGTCTTCCTCGTCCACGAACTTGTTCTCGTCATACTCATCCACGTCCACCTTCCGGAACCGGGCCGATGACACCGTGTTCTTCGACATCCCGAGCCGGACCAGTGGCAAAGGCCTTTGTCGGTGCAGCCGCTACCTCAGCGAGCCCAGCCCGGCAGGAGCCCACGGCCCGGCGCCCGATTCACTTCCCTCTTCCGCTCTGGGGCGTCGCCGGCAGCCGCGGCTCGGGCGGTTCTGGGCCTGCGCGCCGGCCCCGCTTCTTCCTCCTCAGGTTCGCGCTCTCCTCCAGCCTCCCACGCCGCCCCGCGCTCCCCGGGGGAGCGCGCGAGGGCGGGAGCGCGCAGGGCACAGTGCGCAGGCGCAGACTCTCTGCAGGAAAGGGGCGGAGCTGGATGAAGGAGGCGGGGGCGGGAGGCAGGGCCAAAAGCCGGACCGCGGGCAGAGGCAAGAGGCGATTGGCTGCCCGAGTGCATCATGTGATCCCCAGAGGGTTCCTATAGAAACGCTTCTCTGCGGTCCGGTCTAAGGGGGTCTGAGGTTGGCGGCGATGGGCACCAGCGACGGGTGGCCTTGGCTTTCGCTGCCGCCGTCAACGACGTGTCACCGGGGTCCTGAGTAAGGGCCGCTGGCCCAGACGCGGCTGTGGGGCGGGATGGACTGGCTGCCGGACCGAGTGCCCTGCAGTTGGCAGGAGTATGGGGCGGAGTGATGCACACTCCGGCGCCCAGCATCGTTCTAACTGCCGGAGACGTTGCTTCGGACCGCGCGCTGCCAGGGACTGCGCTCCTGAGCAGGGAGCCCGTTTCCAGGGGTTGGAACTGCGCCGCGAGGCCAGTGGGAGGTCCCCGAGGACGGAGTGGAAAGGTCACGTCTTATCTGTCAGTGCTGTGTGACAGCGTCGCGACGGGACCTGCAGAACCTGAACTCGGTATCATAGCCACTGGGAGGGAGGGGAAGGTGTCCGGGCAGGGGCTGCGATCGGGTGGCAAAATTAGGGTGAACTTGTAGAATTTGGGGAGGGTCAATCATTGGCATCTTAAAATAAGCGGTTGTTGGGAGTGGTTGCTAGAAAAGGATAGGGGTAGTTCGGTTTCCCAGTGCTCAGCGAAAACAAAATGTGTAAGGATTAGTAGAAACCAAACCTTTAAGATTTATATTTGTGATCTAAGATTTATATGATCCTACTAGGCCAGATTATTATTATATTCGGCATTCCCGTTTCTGAGAGGAAAGCTCTTATTGAGGAGGTAAGGCACTAAGACTAAGGAAATGGTAGTTGTGCTCAGTGTGTTACACTGAAGTATGCATATTTGCAGACTAAAATTAATTTGGACATTTGGCTGGACACTGCTCAGGAGTGGGTCCAGTTTAGTTGAACCTCCCCCAGACGGCCGGCTGTTGCTTGTCGAGTACCTCCGTCCTTGGTTTCCTGCGCTATACTGAAAAGAGCACAGGGCTTAGAATCAGAAAACTCTGGCTTAAGTCTTGACTCTTCCCCTCGTCATCTGTTTGATTGAGACATGTTGCTTAAAATTCTGAATTTCAGGTTCCTCATCACTAATACAGGCCCAATGATGTGTACTTTGTAAGATTGTTTTTAGAATCAAATACCTGGAAGTGTTTCAAAGCTCTAAAAATCTACATAAATGTAAAATGCATGTTACCTGTGCCATTGGTTCTGGCACAAGTCTCAAAAATTACTTAATAATATATCACGTTTATCTTGCCTCTAGAAGAGATCCCAAGATTCTGAAGGGCAGAGACAGTCTTATATTTCTCTTGTATGTTCTTCTTCCCTTGTATCTGACATAAAGCTAAGCATGCAGAAGGTACTCAATACATGCTTGATGAACGAATGAAATGTGAGAGACAGTACAGTTTGAAAGACACCGAGAATAATAACTCAGAAGAGGAAGATATCATTTTAAGAAAATCAAACCTTTGTTAGATATATACCTATAAACACGTATGTACAGATGTGTATCTATTTGTGCAGTATCTATATACAGAGAGACCTCGGGAATGGAATGTATCCTTTTTCCTTGGAAAAAAACAATGTGGCATTTTTTTCAATTAAATCACCCTTCTAAAAGGTATATCATTTAGGTGATAGAAGCGACATTTCTTTAAATTAACCTTCAAGTTATGAACAAATACACTGGTAAAAACTCTACCTGAGACAGTCTTAAGACAGCACAGGAAAATTTTTACCTGTTGGCAATATTTATTTTAAAAAGTCATATACCAAAATATAAGACCGGTAATGGTGAATGGTGAATATAACTTAGAATATTTGTTTTAATATTTTTTTCTCAGTTTCAATCTTTGCTAACTTTGGTAAAAACTAAACAGTATACTTCTTTAGATGTTAAAGCTGATTGTACTTTTCGTTCTTTTAAATCAAGATTTTCTTTGAAGAGAAAATTGAACATTAGAAGTACTATTGAGAGCAAATGGAAACAAGGATTCAAGAGCTAGTACAGCCCTTCTCTTACATTTCTATTCTTTTGTATTGTCTTATTTAGGAAATTTTATTGTTGTTGTTGTTCTCTTATTTTAGAACTGGGAAAGAATCCCAGGATAGAAATCAACTTAAGGGAATAGTGAGAGCAAATCAATTTAAGACAATCAATTGTTCAAGGGTATAATTGTTTTGATTGCTCGGAATTTTGCTCTATATGTTGAATGTGTTAAATGTAATTATCAGCCAAATAATGCATATTATATTTGAGATATCAAAAATGTTCTTTTCCGATGCAGTATTTTTTATTCACAATGTGTAAGTGCCTAGGACATAATAGGTACTCAGTATGTTTCTATCTAATGAATTAATCTGACAAGTTAATTTTTGACTAATCTTTAAAGATTGAGTGTTTTTTCATGGTCACATCAATTACGTCCCTACCCAATTAGCTAATAGTTAAATCTTTATAAAGCTTTAGGGAAATTTTCTTGTGTGTATGAAGAAACCTGTCCTTAATTATATTTTAATTAGAAAATACACATATTCCTACTTCCTTGCAAATTCTAAATTTTTAATGTTAATCATGATACTTAATTCATCTTAGGTGATATTATTCTCCTTATTTTAATTTTTCAAATGAATGCTTACCTCTGATATAAAGAATCCATAAGGTGGTAAGATACTTTATTTATTGTGCAAATAACCTGGTTTGGTTCAATACTAAAGCAAGACTGAGTCTCAATTTTCTCAATATTAATGCTGTGTATGTAGCTTCTTCTTATTTTCTGTGATAGTACAGGAAGCCAAGGATCCTTTTAGTTACAAGGGACTGTAAGAAGACTATCCTATAATAGATCTTTCTTTTCAGATATTTTAAACGAAGTACCTACTCTATGCTTCTTTTCCCCAATGTTGTCACTAAATACTTAAAAAACATACCAAGACATTGAATCCTGCAGTATGACACTGTTGTTTTTATTATTTGAAATGGACGTGAACTTGATGTTAATCAAATATGTCAAATGGATTTTATATATATAAATAAGTGAATTTCAGGTCTGGTAATGATAACTTACTACCAGTGTTCCCTAGCAACATAATTACTACAATATGAAAATATTTTTAGTGTGTTGTTCAAGGACTATATTATGATTTAATCCTCCTACTAATAATATCCAAATCAGCTGGTTCTGTGTTGAAACCACCAACCTTCAAAACTTCACGTTTTTTCTTTGTGATTAGTCTTAGATTTACATAATTTTATGCTTATGCACTAAGAACCTTTCAACCAGGAAAAAAAAATCTGAGAAAGAGATATCTCCAAATATGTTGAATTTATTCAGGAATTAGATTATAACCCTAGATGCACAACTATGGTAAGCCACATATGTATCTGAAGAGGGGAGGGCAAAGAAAAACTTGTATTTGCATAAGAAGTTCACATAAGCTGCTTGGAAATGGCATTCATTGGTTTTAGAGACTCAAAGCCAGAGTGAGTAGGTGAAATGCTGTTACTGGGCAGGTGTTCTTTCGAGAGCATCTTATCTGAATTGCTGCAGTCCTGATCTCTTGTGGGGTTATTTTAGAAAGTCCTTGAGACAGTCTTTATCCCAGAGATGTAAGCATGAGCCCTCCTGCTTTGTGTTCTCCTGGCTGTTGTTTGTTTGGGTCTAACAAAAAGTGATTTCTTATAAACTTTTATTTATATATTAGTATGTCAAAGATTTAAGAAGTTATAAATCTGTACTGTTGTCTCAGGGAAATACCAAATGAAAGAATAAACCTTGTTTTTTAAACATTGTTATGAATTGTAACCTTTTTTCCACTTAATTTTGTAATGGCTTATTATGGTGATACAAAGGGAAGTTGTGGATTTCAAAACATATTTATCCTGTATTCTTTCCCACTACTGGGATTTCTTATTAATGCTAACAATTGTTTTAAGAGTGTGCATCTCTTATCACAAAATGCAATCATAATATTTGAGGTAATGATAATTTATATCTTCTTTTACAATATTTATATCATGCATTTATTTTTCTTATCTTATCGCATTAGCTAAAATCTTGAAAAGAGTGTTGAAGAATTTGGTGATAGTAGGCTTTGTTCCTATTTTTTTTTTTTTTTTTTTATACAGGTCTCACTTTTTTGCCCAGGCTAGAGTGCTGTGGCATCAACCTAGCTCACAGCAACCTCAAACTCCTGGGCTCAAGCAATCCTTCTGCCTCAGCCTCCCAAGTAGGTGGGACTACAGACATGCGCCACCATGGCCGGCTAATTTTTTCTCTATATATTTTTAGTTGGCCAATTAATTTCTTTCTATTTTTAGTAGAGACGGGGTCTCGATCTTGGTCAGGCTGGTTTCGAACTCCTGACCTTGAGTGATCCGCCGCCTCGGCCTCCCAGAGTGCTAGGATTACAGGCGTGAGCCACTGTGCCTGGCCTGGCTTTGTTCCTATTTTCATGGAAATGTCTTTGGTATTTCACCAGTTGATATTATATTTACTATTATTTTATGATCTTTAGGAATGACTGCTGAAATTACCAAAAGCTTTTTGGGGAGATCTAATGATAAAAATCATAGAGTTTTTGATCTTTTAGTTTATGAGTGCAATATATTCATACATTTTTCTGCACTGAAACATTCCCACATTTCTAGAATAAAGTGTATTTGGTTATGGAATGTTACTATTTTAATCACTTGCTGGATTTGATTAGTTTATATTTTGTTTACAGTGGTTTCAGAATCTATATTTTTAAGTAAGATTGATCCATAGTTTTATTTCTTTGTGCTATCTTTATCTGGTTTTGGTATTAGTGTTTGCCTAGATTTGTAAATGAATTTAGAAGATTTCTACCCTTTTTTCCATGCTCTGGAATAGTTTGAATAATAGAAAATTACCATGCTATTTGTTCTCTGAAAGTTGTATCATGTGCTGCAAAATTATCTGAGCTTGCCGATATTTTTAGAAGTAGATCTTTGATCATCTTTCTCTGACTTCTATGGTTATTTATTTGGTTTTCTTTCTCTTCTCTTTTTTTTTTTTTTTTGAGACAGAGTCTCACTTTGTTGCCCAGGCTAGAGTGCCGTGGTCTCAGCCTAGCTCACAGCAACCTCAAACTCCTGGGCTCAAGCGATCCTTCTGCCTCAGCCTCCTGAGTAGCTGGGACTACGGGTGTGTGCCACCATGCCCGGCTAATTTTATTTATTCTTTGATTATGCCCTTCCCTACTTCTGTATTTCGCCCTCTTCTTTCCTTCTGGGACTCCAGAAAAAAGTAGGACATTAGACCTAGATTGGTCTTCTATGTCTTTTGCCTTTTGCATGAGAGTTTTTCTATCTATGTTTTATGGAACAGTTTCCCAACTGAGCATCTGGATGTTTTCAATTGGACAACACATTTAATTCTAAGAATTCTTGTATGTTCTCAGGTTGTTCCTTTTACACAGCATCCTATTGTAATCTTTTCGATATAATTACCTTTGTGAAGCTCTCTGGATTTATTACATCAATTTTTAAGATATATTCTGTGTCCTGAATTTTCTCTTTCCTGAAGAGTCAGTATTTTAGTTCATCTTGGTCTTTTTGTTCCTGCTACTTGTTCTCTTCAAATGCCTGGTTATCGGCTTACATGGAAGAAAGTTGCCTGGTGTGCTGGGTGGGTTTCCTCTGCTATCATGTCAGCAGGAGTGCTTGCCCGGGCCCCCTGCCTGAGTGGAAAGACCGTGCGATGGAGCACACGGTCAGGTAGGCTTTTCCTTTGGGCAAGTAAGTGGGGAGGCGGTCGCCAACTTGGGGGCCCTAATAGCCACATTAGAAACCTTAACTCTACCCAGCCATTCTGTTTAATTTTTTGTTGCTTTATTGTTTTGTTTTTAAAAGGCTTTATAAAAAAATTTGGTCACAAACATCAGGCTGCAAGTATTCTGTACAGAATGAGTGGCCTGGGCAGCTGCTCCATGCAAATACAGGCTGAGCATCTCATCTGAAATGCACGGGACCAGAAGTGCTCTGTATATCACATTTTTTCAGATTTTGGAATACCTGCTTATACATAATGAGATATCTTGGGGATGGGAGCCAAGTCTAAACACAAAATTCATTTATGTTTCTTATATACCTTATACACATAACTTGAAAGTGATTTTATACAATATTTTTAATAATTTAGGGCATGAAACAAAGTATACGTTAAGTACTTAACGCATGGAATTTTCTACTTGTGGCATCATGTCAGCACTTGGAATGTTTCAGATTTTGGAGAACTTCAGCTTTCAGAGTTTCGCATTGACATACTCCACCTGTACCCTGAACAGGCCCACTTGTGCTCAGCGTCACTGCTCAGCCCTGCTCTGCCAGCCCCGCCTGCCCACTCTGGCCCCGTCGCTCTCCTGCACCGCCTCGCACAGGCGGCCTCCCACTCTGCGCAGGCGCTCTGGCGGAGCCTGGACTGCGGCTTCTCCCCCTCTCTCGTGTCCACTCACACGCTCCCACACATCGTATCTCCCGGAAAGGTGTTCAAATTTTTCTTCCTTTAACAATCGCCTCTTTTCTTTGCCCATCCACTGCTTAACTGTTGGGTTTATTCCTTCTTAAGTTTCTATACTTTTATTTCGGGTGGGGGGATCTCAGGAAAGACAGCAAGTAAACCAGGAAGCAAAGCTACCATATAAACCATATTTGATGGTCACATTGGTTTGGGAAACTGCAATTATTAATAATTTATTATTAAGGTTTTTGCTTCTTCTTAGAAATCGGTAAACACCATGAGATGCTAAACTCATTAATGTTCTAGCTTATAACTTCATTGGTAATAAAAATTTTAGATCTAAAAGCAATTATATTAAAGAGAATTATTATTTTATATTTTTAAAACAGAAAATGAAGGGAAGAAAGATCTCTGTTCTTTAAATCAAAAGTCAAGGATACTCATAACTAAATTTTTTAAGAGATTTTTTTTTTTGCTTTTTTTTTTATTTCAGCATATGATGGGGTACAAATGTTTAGGTGATGTGTGTTGCCTTTCCTCCCCTTCCCCCCCGGAGTCAGAACTTCAAGCATGTCCATCCCCCAGATGGTGCGCATCGCACTCATTATGTATGTATATACCCATTCCCTCCTCCCCCCTCCCATCTGCTCAACCCCCGATAAATGTTATTCCTATATGTCCACTTAGGTGTTGATCAGTGAAACCAATGTGCTGGTGAGTACATGTGGTGCCTGTCTACCCATTCTTGGGATACTTCACTTAGTAGAATGGGTTCCAGCTCTATCCAGGAAAATACAAGAGGTGCTAGATCACCATTGTTTCTTACAGCTGAATAGTACTCCATGGTATACATATGCCACATTTATTAATCCACTCATGTATTAATGGGCACTTGGGTTGTTTCCACAACTTTGCAATTGTGAATTGTGCTGCTATAAACATTCGAGTGCAAGTGTCTTTTTTATACAGTGTCTTTTGATCTTTTGGATAGATGCCCAGTAATGGGATTGCTGGATCAAGAGATTTTATCTATCTAGGAAAGAGCCTTGAATTCCAGTCTGAGGAAAGTCCCTACCTTTTCATAACCTTGGGCAATTCATTCAGATTTTCTGGGCATCATCATTTTTTGTAGTGGGCATTTGCTGGTTGCCCTATTCTTCCCCTGTACTCTGGTATATGG
>CAUYRT010081026.1:0-33068 GCA_963574885.1 Lepilemur ruficaudatus
TGTTTGATTTTTTCTTGTTAATTCTTTTGAGTACTAGGTAGAGTCTTGTTATCAGACCTTTGTTGGCGGTGTAGAGAGCAAATATTTTCTCGCATTCCGTAGATTGTCTATCTGCTCTAGTGATAGTTTCTTTGGCTGTGCAGAAGCTTTTTAATTTGATCAGATCCCACTTGTTTATTTTAGTTGTTGTATTAATTGCTTTGGGGGTCTTCTTCAAGAATACTTTGCCTAGGCCCATGTCTGAAAGGGTCCTCCCAACCTCCTCTTCTAGGATTCTTAAGGTTTCCTGCCTTAGGTTTAGGTCTGTTAACCATCTTGAGTGTATTTTTGTGAGAGGTGATGTGTGAATTCTATCTTCTCATACAAAGTCTGGATTTTGCTCACTGACTTCAGCTCATTGAAATCAAAGATTTTGCACCAAGCTTGTTTGCTCCCCACTCCCTCATAATCCTTCAAAATTCCAGGTATAATATAAACTCTGAATAAATGCTGACTGTTCCAGCACCTTCCTCCATGCTGAATCTGTATACTTTGAATGTTGCCTAATCTATGATGTACGATATCTGTTACATTAATGAGTGAGTGGCTGGTGAACATGTCCATTAATGTCAGTAAAATGAACTTGACTTTCTGTAAATTTTGGGACTCAATTTGCAAAACAGATTAAGAAATAAGGAGTTGATGATTTGAGTCTCTTTGCACCCACTTCCCTCTTCCTGAGACACTAGTTGAATCTGGGCAAATCAACTGATTGATCTATGACTTGGTTTTAACATTTGTGATATTTTACTCAATAGACACATGTTAGGAAACTTCCATGTACCAAGGATTTTTTCTACATGGTAGGAATAAATGGTAGATATCCTTGTAAAGTTTACCTTCTAGTGGGGGATAAGCAAATCCCTTTGATTTTTTTTCCCTCCTGCAATAAAGCATTAATCAAACAATTAAAAAAAAAAAGAAAACAACTGGGTCAAACTAAAAAAGGAAGTGTCTATAAATATAAGGGCTTGAATATGTAAAGGTATGAATAAATTTCACATTTTTTCTCTTCCTTATGTGTGGTTTTGATGACATACAAAGTAAAATATTGTAAAAAAATAAACAAAAATGCTAAACAACTTTAATAGTTTGTTTTTAGTAAATTTTAATTTAATCATTTTATTTGAAAGTATAAAATCAAAACAAAAATGAAATAACTCACTAGAAAACAACTGGTAAAGGATACATGCAGTTCTAAAACTATGAAATAAACTGTTATGTATGTCAGAAATTGTCTAGCTCATTAAATAATTGCAGAAATACAAACAAAAATAAGCAAGACATAACATCTTTCTTCTCAAATTGTCAAAAGTTAAGAAATATAATGAATTTAATTGTCAGTGAGGTCACTATAAAAATATTTCTTAGCAATTCTAGTAAAGTTTAAATGATAGTAGATTACCATAAAAAAAATTAGTGATAATTACTGAAACCTTCAAATTATTCAAGGTTAAATTATACAGAGGAAAAACAGGAAGCAACAGAATCATTTGAAGGAGAGTATTTAATTAGTGGTATAATGAGATTAAATATTATACAGCCTTTAAAATCATAATAGATTGATGATTTCTGATGTTTTCAAAAATGAAATTACACATATGAAAAAATTTTTGAATATGGCATTTGTGTTAAAGTCTTAATATAATTTTTTTGGATATTCTTAGTAAGGATATTATTTTTTTTATGTATCATGCAAAGTCCAAATTCCCTATAATTCATGCACACACATACCCAAACACATACATACATATATAAATTCTAGAAACTATATCTCTCCTGCCTACCAGTGTCTAATGGAAATAAAATAATAGACTCAGCTCTGAAACTTTGCTTAAAAAGACACTTTTGGAGCATTTAGCATTTTTCTGTATAATATCTTTAAAAACTATGATATGTTAATATATTAGACAACTATATATTTATATACAGTGAGAGTATTAAAGTCATCAAAGTTTTGTGGAGTAATTAAGTTGAGAACAAGTCAGAGTTATAAATGCACACCTCGTTTATTATATGTATTCTGTCCCCACGTTTTTGTTTATCAACATACTAGAACTCAGGGAAATTTTAATCTTGTTCCTATACTAAGTGTCTGTGATATATTTGCATTATGTGTTTCAGATAGACTCAAATCCTTATGATTAATCATTAACTCACAGCTACAGAAACAAATTTGACTTGTCTTTTGAATTGACATGTTGCTTCAATGAGCAGGATTATTTGTAAAATATTATGGACAACTAATATCTGTAAAGTTAGTCTCCTAGAAGATAGACCAATTTTTCAAATGAGGGATTCATTCAAATTCAAAGTTATCTATCTTAAAAGCAAATCTACTTACATTATATGGTTCACTTTTCTCAGCAACTTTCTGAGCATACAGGAATTAGAAATTTTGAAAGAGAATGATTATCCTGCAATTATTATCATCGTGGTGGCACACTATTTCTGTCATTGTAGTTAATATGACTGATTATATAATTTGACCCTAAAAAAGGCATGACTTTGTCCAAATTTGAAATAAAAAATTATGCACTGGGAAAAGAATTAGAGTGAAATAAAAAAATCAAATCTTAGAAGAGGCATACATTTTCCTGAGACTCACAAACAGTCTTTATGCCATTATCCATTTATTAAATTGGCCTATAAGTACATTCTCAAAGTTCAGATGAATGATCTGCTCACAGTATTAATCCCCGCTGAATATGTTTAGATCAAAGCTTTATGACCTCTATTTATTATGGCAGACAATGCTACCAGAAAATATCCGCTTTTAAAATCTTATTATTGTCAAATTCTTTATCTAGACCAGTGACTTGACATTCTCGCATGAGTGAGCATTAAAGCTTTTGCCTTTTTAACCTCATGATCCTAGAGCATAAATCATTTATAACAGATTCAATTCTCGATGTCTTTTCAGTGTTATTGGAGTCTTATCTTTCATCCTGGTCTGTGTTTTCAGTTTAATGTATTCAAAGCCTGCTTTCTTTCCTGTCTCCTCTTTCTGTACTCTTTCTTTTCCTCTTCCTCTCTCCCTTCCTCGCTTCCTTCCTTCCTCCCTCTCTCCCTCCCTCCCTTCCTTTCTTTTTCTTCCTTTCCCTTTTTCTTTTCTTTTCTTTTTTTTGAAACAAATAATTAGGATATTAATCTTTCTGGTAAAATCAATTATGTGTAATATTTTGATTCTCTGTAGTGTCTATAATGTCTTCGAATTTAAAAGAATACATACTGAGTTAGTGTTTGTTTCTTTTACAACACAACATTTGAGAAACATGAATGAAAGCCTTTATTTTGTTTTTGGTACTATAGAAAAATTCCCTGCATTTAAAGAAATAGATATCACTACACTTGAGAAAATAGACATTACTGCATAAAAGAAAATAGAAAATACAGATGAGCTATAGCATTTTTCAAATTGAGTTGCTAATTCTTAAGTAGAACACTTTGATACATTCAATTTGGCCTTCATGTAAGAAATAGGTTTTGCCAAAGAAAATGACTACATTTAGATGGCTTAAAGATAATCATTAGAAAGTGTGTATACTAAGAGACTACATTCTATGATTTTCTTTAATATAAAATCTTGTATTAGAATATAGATTAAGGAAGGAAATGTAATTGTACTAATTATACCCTATTATGAATTATCGTCATATATTATTATACTTCTATATTATATACTATTAAGCTCTATTCTGCTTTATTATAATGTAGTAAAAATAATCTTATTCTTTATGTCACTATCATATAATTCAGATTGTTCAAAATAGTAACTATCTCAGTTTTACAGATAAGACCACTTTCCTTATCAGTTTTTTTCCATACAATCTATTGGTAGACAGAGATGTGTTTCTTTATCTGACATTTCCATCTTGTCTCTTATTATCATGTTGTTTCTTGTCCAGAGATGCATTTTTACAGTGTTTCTCCTGCAGTCAGGCTCCACAGCTGCACATTCATTTCACAAAGATAAGAGATTTAGATCAGCAGTCCCAATATTTTGGCACCAGGGACTGGTTTCATGGAAGACAATTTTTCCATAGATCTGGGGGTGCAGTAATGGCTTGAGGATGATTCAAGGACATTACATTTATTGTGCAGTCAAACCTTCCTGCTAATGATAATCTGTATTTGCAGCTGCTCCCCAGTGCTAGCGTCACTGCATCAGCTCCACCTGAGATCATCAGGCATTAGATTTGCATAAGGAGCCTGCAACCTAGATCCTTCACATGTGCAGTTTACAGTGGGGTTCTCACTCCTATGAGGATCTAATGCTGCCACTGATCTGACAGAGGCAGAGCTTATGTGGTGATGCAAGCAATGGAGAATGGCTGTAAATACAGATGAAGCTTCGCTTGTTCGCCCACCTCTCACCTCCTGCTGTGCTGCCCAGTTCCTAACAGACCATGGACAGGTACTGGTCTGTGTCCTGGGGGTTGGGAACCGTGGATTTAGATGATTTTACATAAAGTTATTACAGGACATATTTCTTCCTCTTCTATTTTAAGATTGGCCTATGGCTGTAGGGAAGAGTGGTGTAACAACTGAAACACTTTTCTTTAAAACATTTGTCAAAGATTCTGTATAAAGTCCTTCTCTTCTCATAATCAAATGTTAATTAAAGCATGCAAAGAAATGTAGTGTTGTATATAATCAACATTTGCTTTGGTAGTTTTATGTTGGGTAAGAAGCCCTAGAAACATCATCAGTATTATGAATATTTGATATCATGGCAAATTTTGCAAAATATGACTTGAATAACTAGATAACCTGTAAGTGTTCGCTCAAATTATTTTGATTTTGTGCATATAAGACAAATAGCACTCAGTGTTGTCACAAAGCAGAAATGACATTCAGTCCAACTCTTACAAGAGTCTCTCACTCTGTATTAATCAACTTAAAATCTATTTTTCTGGGCCAAATGTTTACATAAAAGTTTTGATCTAATATTCTTATGCCTACTAGATATATAGCATATGATTTTTTCCATTAAGTTCTACATAATACCATTAATATATTCATCTATTACATCACCTAATACATAGTAAAAATTTACAAATGAGTAAGTGATTTTTCAGACATTGGCTAGAACCAATATGACTAAATCACTTTCCATGTAGTCCTGATGACTAAAATCTTACAGACCACAGAACTATATACAAGAAAAGAAAATATAAAAGATTGGCACTGCTGGTGCAATATCAGGAGACAACATTTTAACTTAAAGCTGGAGTCTTCATCAAGTGATATTTCTTTCTGAAATTTTCTAATTTTTAGTTTTAATTTCCTTCTGTGGCTTTTTTTTGTTGTTATTGATAATATTATCAATTGTATATGATTACGATCTCCATCTCTTTCTCTCTCATATTGGCCTTGCAAGAAAATTGCCATATTTATTAATCTTTTTCAAATACTAGCTTTTTGTTTTATTGTGTCTATTTAATTATTTTTGGTTCTTAACTCATTTATTTCCATTCATCTGGCTGTTTTAGGAGGTGATAGGTTGCTTTTTTACAGCTTCTGTAGTTGAAGGTCTAATTTTTTATAGCATTTCTAAATTTTTAATCAATGATTTCAAGAGCGTTAGTTTCTATTTCCCAGTTGATTATTGCTCTTAAAATTTATCTTCATGGTTGCTGCATTCTCTGATTTTAGTATTTTTCAATGAATTAAATGATATATATATTTCTTATCTTGTTATTCTCTCAGCTACCTTGCCAGATTTCATTTTTCACAGCATGAGAACTTTTGAAATAATTAAAAATAATATGTATTTTCAGAGTTAGAGAGGAACCAAGTTGTGACCTAATGTATGTGCAATCTCTCTTTGACACACTCACATACACACAATTGTTCATTATACAAATGCTACTATTCTAGGTTTATTTTTCTCTTTTATAATTTAAAATAAATTTTATAGATTTTTGCATATCAGCATATATAGATCTGGCTCTATAAGCTGCATTATTTTTCATTGTAGGATATTATCACAAATTATCATTCCCCCTGTAATTATTTTGATATTTGTGTTACTACCGGAATCAAAGAGATAAACATTGTGCATATGTTTATAAATATAAAAGAAACTATACACATCGAGTAAATTACTAGCAGTGAAATTGCTAAATTATTTTATAAAATGTTTCATAAATTTCTATAGCATTTTGAAGATGCTCATCTCCAAACTCTCACTATTACTGAGCATTATCAAGCTGCTAAATTATTTGAAATTTGAAATTTATTACTTAAAAGTAAAGTTGAGTATTTCAAATGTTTCATGGTTTTTTTATTACTTTCTGTAAACTATCCATTTCTACATTTTATCTTTTAATGTGAAATTTTTCGTCAAAAAACTATAGTGAAAAAAATGCTTGTTTGATATTCCTGCATGATTACTTCCCTGTTTTCACTTTATTTTTCAAATATAGCAAACATAATAGACATTTAAAAATTTTTTACATTAGCTCTTCACTACCTTTTTGTTTACCATGTTTTTAGGTTTGTGCTTTGATTTGGCTTTAGACTTTCAAAACAGAGAGACATAAACAAGTAACCAAGAAATAAGAAGTCAGAGTAATAATTATTTTAAATTGCACATCATCATGAAATAAGGCATGATTTTTGCTTTAATTTACAAATATACTCACAAAATCCATTGGTTTTAAAGGCAATATTTTAGTTTATTTTATTTTATTTTATTTTATTTTATTTTATTTTTAAAACAGAGTCTTGCTCTGTCTCCTTTGGTATAGTGCAGTGGCATCATTATAGCTCACAGCAACCTCAGAATCCTGGGCTCAAACGATCTTCCTGCCTCAGCCTCCTGAATAGTTGGGACTACAAACATGCACCACCACACCCAGCTAATTTTTCTATTTTCAGTAAAGACGGGGTCTTGCTCTTGCTCAGGCTAGTCTTGAACTCCTGACTTCAAGTGATCCTCCTGCCTTGACCTCCCAGAGTGCTAGAATTACAGGTGTGAGCCACCACACCTGGCCTGGGCTTCTTCTTAAGTTTAATATATAAAAAATAAAGGTATCAGAGATAGCTCCATTTGATTAATGCTTACCATATAATTTAATATTCTTTATCAAAGAACGTACTTTAACAGCAAAGTGAACAGTTGGATATTTTGTTTTCCTAGTGTACTGAAAGAATAGGAATTGCAAAGGAAACCTAAGAAAGACTTAAATAGTTAGAAAAATGTAGCATGTTCACACATTCAATAACTCAACCTTGTTAATCTGGCAATTCTCAATAAATTGGTCTTTTAAATCAAATAAATCTCAATCAAAGTTGTAGCTGTCTTTTTGGAAGAAATTGACAATATGATTTAAAAATTTGTATGGAAAGGCAAAGATAACAATAGCTAAATATTTTTGAAAAGCTACAAAGTTGGAGGACTTATAATACCTGATTTTAAAATTTACTAAAAATTTACTAAAATTTACTCAAGTCAGTGTGGTTTTGGTGCATATATATATATCTCTATATATATATGCACATGAACAGAATGAAATAGAAATCCAAAAATAAATTCACACTTCTATTGTCAATTGATTTTCTTCAAAGTTGCCAAGTGAATTCAATGACTACAAAACTCTTTTCAGTTTGATGACAGAAAAACTGGATATAGTACAGAAAAAAATGAAACTAGGTCCCTACCAATTATAACCAATACAAAAATTATGTATGTTATACATATAATTAAATATAACTAATTTTATATATAAAATATAACAACTCAAAATAGATCATAGACTCAAACCTAAGAGATAAAACTACAAAACTTCTAGAGTAAAACATTGGAGAAAATCTTTGTGACATTAGGTTGGACAAAGGTATTTTAAACCAGACAAAATACAATAATTATGAAAAATGATAAAAATGGACTTCCACAAATTAAAACTCTTGCTTTTTGAAAGGCAAGCTATGAAACAGAGTAGAGAAATTACCTTATTTTAAAAATCAGGAAAATTCCAAAAGTACTAAAACATACAAATTTTAAAGGATCAAATGAGTGTTCAACACAATGGGTGAAAATAGACCATGTAAAAGCCCATTGTAATAGATACTTGTGATGTGTTGCTCACATTTCATCAGCATTGATCTTTACGTGCCAAGGCAGTTTACCACAAACAGGTGTGACTGTCTTACTGAGGGCTTTATTTCTGGCAGTGATAGGTGGACATTTGGTCCCAGTGCATGGGACAAAGTGCAAGTGTCAATAACCCTGGAAGCATCCCTTTATGGTTAGGTAAGCTTTATCATATTTTCTACCCTTTTTCCAAGAATCTCAGTGTGATTTTGATGCAGTCACCCTCAATGATAATAAAAAACATTTTATGGGCTTCCTCCCTTCCCCTGTCACCCTTGTTCGTCCCACAATCACTGTTTCCTAAGATAGCCACCCCAACTACATGTAAATTCTTATTTCAGTGTGTGTTTCTAGGAGAAATAAAATTAAAACATACATCACTCTCCAACTTCACAACAATTGGGTCTCAATCCAAACAAACAAACAAACAAACTAAAAGGCTTCCACGAAAGTTTCCAGATTTGAAACAGCATCAGATATCAGAACTTCCTGAAAGGCCAGAAGACAGTGATGCCATTTCTGCAAAGTTACTGGGGGAAGTAATTTCCAACCTGTAATTTAATACTGAACTAAGATATCAATTAGATTTCAGGACCAATGCAAATATTTTTGGACTTGAATGTTTAAAAAATATTATATCCGACATTATTTCTCAGGAAACACTAGAGTTATAGGAAGTTTTAAAATTTAGAAAAATATTATCTAAAAGCTGGAAGTACAGACTGTTCAGTGGATTTGAAAGTATGAAAAGGACATATGTTCAACTGGAAAAGAGTTTAAGATTGAATATTTTTATAGTATATAGAAAATGAAATAAAACACAAGACTAGAGAAAATAAAATGTAAAGAAAGGAAAACTAGTATGGTATACCACATCTGTCATGAATAGCATTTGTATATTTATGTTAAGGAAATATAACAAACATTTGATATATACATATAGGAAGGAAGGAATGAGTTTATAGATGAATAATAAAAAAGAATTAAACCCTAATTATTCATGTTATAAAGTCAATGGAGTGCACAGAGATTAAAATAATTAGCAAATGAATAAATTATTTAGCAGTATGGAGATAAACATTAAAATAAGCAATGGAACAGCTCAATGTGGTATGTATTTACCAAGGAATACTACTCAGCCATATAAAGAGAATGAAATCATGTCTTTTGCAATGACACTGGTAGATCTGGAGGTCTTAGGTAAAATAACTCAGGAACAGAAAAGTCAAATACCACATATTCTCACTCATCAGTGGGAGCTAAATAATGTGTACACATGGTCATAGAGAATGGAGTAATAGACATTGGAGACTGGGATGGATGTGAGGGTGGGAGGGGGTGAAGGGTGAGAAAATACTTAATAAGTATAATGTGCACTATTCAGGTGATGGCTACACTAAAAGCCCAGACTTCACCGCTATACAGTGTATCCATGTAGTGAAACTGCACTTGTACCCTCAAAATCTATAAAATTAAAAAATAAAAATAAATAAATGCATAAAATTACACTAATAGCAGAGCCACTAAATGTAGTTATAAAAATTGATAAAAATCAAAAAAGATAGAAATATAAAAGAATTGGAGAATATTGGGGAACAAAAATGAGAAAAATTATTGCATTTTCTAATAAGCCTTAGATACTGCTTGACTGTTTACATTATGTGTATGTTTGAACAACTTTAAATGATGTTACAATTCTTAAAAATGTGGTATTAATTTTCTATATAATTCTGCTTCTATCTTCTTGCCAGAAAGTTCAGTTTTTTTCCGATTATGTAAAAGAGTTACTGCATATTTTCTAACAAGAGAAATATGAAAAAAATACTTTTATAGCTTAAGGTGGTCTTTTATTTGAGAAAATATATTGATAACACTCTAATTACAATATTTCAATTTTATGTTTTGCTATTCCCTAGAATCCAGATAACTTTTGACTGGTTCCATCTATTCTAAATGCAGAGATTTAATCAACATCAATGTAAGTGTATTTCCACTATTTTAATGAGGATGGCTTTTTATATGCAAAATAATTTTGGGTACCATTGTTTCCATTGACATGAAGGCTGATTTTGTGGCTTGGATGGATTAAAATGAGTGTATTTTTACTCCTTTGCATTATTTTAAACCAGTAATGTGAAGTTTCCCTGTGTGTGTGTGTGTGTGTGTGTGTGTGTGTGTATGTGTGTGTGTGTGTGTCTGTGTATGCACGCACACACGCACACGAGAGAGAGAGGTATTTTTATGTTATATATTTTAATCTAGTATATATATTCATAAATATACTTCTTATATCACTTACAGTTTTAGTCATAGAATTACCTTCTAAACCTGCAAGAAAGTAAGATATATTTAGTATGGCTCTTAATGTTTAATAATTCATTTTTGTGTAATATCTGAAGTAGCAGTTCAAATTTCAGAATTCTCTTTGGATTTCCTAAGACTCTTCAGGTCTTGCATGACATAATAGCTTTCTAAAATTTACTTGAACAGATTCCATTCAGGCATAATTTTCGCCTTTGATTCTGGACATATAAAAAGAAAATAATGAGTACTTCAAAGTAGGGGAAGAAGTAAAATTCATAACAGACATGTATATGTTAAAATTTATGATTACTACCAAGTGTACAGTTAACCTTTAAGTGGAAACCAAAAATAAAAGGAAAACAGATAAACATTTTCTTTAAAGAATGGTCTGTGATAGAAAATGGGAACATGTTGCTATGGCAATAGCATGATTAATAATTTTATTTTATTATATGTATGTATCTAATATGCTCAAAATGTATACACAAATTATAGGTAGTTTGCTTGGGGATAATGCTATTTTTGGTTCATTATTTTGGACAATATTCCATATATGAAAATCCAAAAGACTTTTAATTTTCATAGACCACAAAACTAAATTAATTTAATTTCATTGCTTTGATCCAAAGTGCTGCTAAAAATATAACATCAGAAAATAAATTGCGACATTACCTATCAACTATAATGTATAACAATGCATATGCAATGCTGTTCTACATAAAATTACATAAATTAATAATCCTATATATTGTGAAGTTATTAAATTCATAAACATTGGTATGTAGTATTCTTAGAATATAATTTAATATGCTGTATTAATATGCTAAGCACTTTTCGGTTTTTTATTTTTGTATTTTGTTACACCAAGGTTTTTTTATACATCACTACTATTGCAAAGATCTATGATATGATAAATTCCAGTTATAGATTTTAGATATTTGCTTTATTTTACAGTTTTAATTTTCTTATATTAAATATATTTTAATTCACCTCAAGAAAAAATTCACATTAGATAAAAAACTATGAATATCAATTAAGAGCATCCATTTAATCATTAGAGTTTAATTAATTACTCATGTCATGACTACCTACAAAAACTCAGGCATGTACTAGTCACTGGAAGCACAAAACTGAGAATGCATGGTCCCTGCCCTTAAGGACTTAAGAAGTTCAAGAGACAGACACATAAACCTTTGACTACAATCCAGTGTAATCAGATTGTAATGTAAAACCAGAGAAGGCTGTGCTTAGCTCTGCTTTAGTGGGGAGTTAATGATTTCAAAGAAGAGATGATGTTCGATTTAGTGTGTGGATAAAGAGCTTGTAGGCAAATGGAAAAATGAACAATGGGATGATAAATACACCAGTTACATGGTACCTCTTTCATCTCAGTTTCCCCTAGTAGATAATTCCTTACCCTTCACATCAGTACAGGACTACAGGCACAAATTAACAATAGAGAACTGCTTGCACATACACTGAATTGTTTGTCCTGGACTAAATTTTGATATGTCAACATGAAAGTCAGTATTGGGTTCAGAATTCTTCAATTCAGTCTCCAAGTCTGGAGGGAAGGCATATGTACACAAATGATTATAAAGGAGGCTCCATGTTACTTTGTTGTCCAACTGTAAAAATTCTTTATATCTTTTTAAAATCATGATTTGAAGATGTAATGTAAAGGACACACAGGGGCAGATTTGAATTTTAGAAAAATTTTGGAAACAAGTAAGACTGGAGTGAGGAGAAATTAGAGGAGATCAGGTAAGCTAAAAGTAATCAGAAAATAATCCAGTTGGCATATGATATAAACTGGACTGCTAGTGGTTCAAGACAGACATTTTATAGATACAGTTTGAAAGATTTCTGATTGATTGGTGTGAAGCATGATGCAGTAGTAGCCTGAACTCCTGGAACAAAAAGACCAGAGATTGAATCCTGACTTTGATACTTAACCAATTCCAGACCTTGCACACTATTCCTAGAATCTTCAAACCTCAGTTTATCCCTTCCTAAAAATGTGGTAATTTTGTTTTACTCCATAGATTTACTCTAAGAATTTAATAAAAAGTAATAATCACCTGGCATCTAGCAGATATTCAATAAAATATTACTAGAACTATAACTGAACAATAGAGAGGGAGAGGGACAGCTGTAACTTGAGACCAATAGAGCTTTATTTGTGATTATTTGTTATTTGCTCATTGTTAACCTTACACTAGTGACTTATCTATCACACATCTCTCCTCATCAACTGACTAAGCATGTTAGAGCAGCTCAATGGTCAGTTCAGAAATACTGCTGGTTTGCACTTCACCTACTTGTGTGGTTGTGCCTCACATTGCAGATGGCTTTTCTTTGGGACATGGTTTCATTCTTGGTTCACATTCTTCCCTTCAGTGCTTTCCATTTTAATTTCTCAATTCAACCTGTAAGGAAAACATTTAGAAGAAATGGCTATCTTTTCCTCATCCAGTTTGGTCATGTGTGGAGAAAACATCATTTTGCCAAATGATAGTTCAAAATGGAGAACCCACTATTCACATTTCAGAAATCAATTCTGGTCACCAAGTCTGTCAGGAGCAGAAACGAAGCCAAACGTCAGAGCCGTGAGAAACCTGCGGCTTTCTGATTTCAAGATTGTTCTCTTTTAAGCACCAAAGGAGGCGAGAAAAGCTTCATCTTTCTCTTCATCTACCAATACTTCTCGTTTATTCACTACAAAAATTTGGTATAATACTTAAAGTACCCAATCATGTAGTTTTGTTTTTTTCGTAAATCAAACATGCAAACACAATGAATAAATAAGCGGTCAGTTGGTAGATTCATGGCAATGAATGGAGTGTAGAGCATTTGTTCAGCTTGACAAGTACAAACATTTCTCTGCTGATGATTTATATAAATGTTCAAGGTGTATTCATTTTACTGAGAGAAAAAAAAAACGGCAGAAACTATAAAATGCACGGGAAACTGTGTTATTGGAAGGTCTGATATTATATATAAGTTATAACATGAATATATCAGAGTGACTTTGATAGTCCTACAACTGTAGTTTCTCAAAAAAGAGAAGATGGAATAGTCTCTGTGATTATTTAAATGCAAGTCCAACCCAAGGTTGCAATGCATTATTTTTATAGTTTTCTGGTGCTGGAGAGTTTAAGTAAAAAATATTTCTAAACCTATCAAATTTCTAAAACCACGATATAAAGCTTACAAAGATCTATGATACGGAAGAAAAACATTGGGACAACCAAGTATCCTTCATCAGACTCAGGGAAGAACAAATTATATTTTCAATGCAGAGACCCCTGAGAGTAAATATCCTAATTTTGTCAATAAAAGAAAGCACTGAAGAAGGAAAATATCTTCTAACTATCAAATGTGTCACTGCTATAACAGTATCATTGACAGAATGTGTGGTTTCTGCAAAACAAAGATTTAAAAGAGTCCTATTAAACATAAAAACAAAGACAATTACCATTTTTGTGTATATTGGCTTGGATTCCCTGGAAAGCACAGCCTGAGACACAGGCTTAGAAATATGATAGCAGGACACAGGATTAAAGGAGAAGAAAACAATGGAGGAAAGGACAATGCAAAGAAAAGGAGTATTAAATTGAACACACTGAGGACAACTGATACTGATTCCTTTAGGGAATTATGAGGAGTATTATAATACACGTTAGAATTTTCTGTCTTGGAGGACAAAAGGAAGAGGTTTTTATCCATTGGACCGGCTTCAGTCCTCAAAGATCAAATGTGGTCCCAACATCCTTAAATCCCCAATACTTCTGAGTTGTGCATATCTCCTTCCTTTTAGAGTAATCTCGGTTTGTTGGTGGCTCTAATAGTTTGGAGTGGTGGAAATTAAGTACCATGTTTTGTTCACATCCCCTTCTTTCCTTTCCTAACCTTCTACTGTGGTCATGCGGCAGGGAGAAAGCATAAAGGGAAGATCATATCTACTCCATTAAGTAAAGTTGTAGTCTTCTCCTTGGTTGACAGTGGCCCATGCTTATGGGATAGATGTGGGCAGAAAATGACTCAATCCTGTAAAACCCACCTACATAATGATTCTCCCTTGTGATATCTGGCAGCTCTTTCAGCTGACCTACACCTATCAGCATGCACACAACAGCTTGGTTTACAACTCCACACGCCCATATTGATACTGTTTGAGCAAGATGGAAGTTCTAAATCTTATCTACCTTCTCCAGTCAACTTTCAAATCCTAGGACCATTATTTGTGTCACTCTTGGACCTTGGGAAGTGCTGGGGCCAATGGTACCAATTCTGTCCTTTCTCTATTTGGAAGTTCTCTACGACATTCCTTGTCAAAATTGAATGGGGTTACCAAAATGAATGCTGCATTATGCTGCCCTCATCAATCCCAATAATGAAGGGCTTATTTTCCCAGCTGCTGGGAGTGTTGCTGGAAAACAGTGTTTAATTGTCAGTCTTAATGGGGATTTCCCGGTTAAAGAAAAGTGCCGTGTCCAAAGTTGTGTTTTCTTTCAGTGTGGCCTAAATCCAATAACTTCACAATATAGGAGTGTAAAGGACTGGCTTTGCAACTTACTTCTGGTCAACCTGGAATAGCTGTACTCTCTGGAGGGTTGACCGAGCTCTTCACAGTAATTGTATTGAACCATAGCTCAGCTTCTCTCTCTGCCCATTCTTAATTCCTTGTCTTCCCTTCCATAGGTGTTGGTTTCAAGAGTGCTCCCTAACAAACATCCTTTTTCCTGCAGAAGTTGACCTGAGAAACATGGCAAGGAACCCTCCACTCTTAAGGGGAAGGGATATCCTCTTTCCAGAACACTAAACTCCCACGAACAGACAATACTTTGTCTGGGGTGGAGATGGATTAGAGGCTAGGGAATTTAGTTTCTGTTCTATATTTCTTAAAAAGCTTCACAGAGTAAAGCTTGTATCCCATCTCTAATATCTCTCTGAACATACAATTGAAGAGTAATTAGCTCCTTTTATCCTCAGCTGTGGTTTGGCCCCCATTACCGGACAATATAATACAACTCTTGATGTCTGGTTACATTTGATTTCTTTTCTCTTTTTCCTTCTGAGGACAACAGCTCTTTCGTGTGAATTTAAGTTTTATCTGCTTTTCCTCTTCAAGATAGCAAAAAATTTTTACTTATAGGTTAGAGATTGCAGTAGCTAATTGAGAAGAGTATAACTAGTCTAAATATGATTTATACATATATATATGTTTTACATTTAAGTGTGTTATATAGTTAATGATATCTATTAGCAATACAGTTGAATATGTCTTAACTTTCACTAAGCTTAAAAACTAAATCCATTTCTTATATTTTTTCTTCAACGAACCAGCAAATATACACTATTTCTTTAGTGATCTTTCAGATTTTCATTATAATGTCTTACTGCTCTTTTGCTTGTATGTTTAATATTACACTGCTTTGTCTTCATTTACCCTTCAGTTACTGAGGTGAAAATGCTGACCTAGAGCATACTAATTACTTGGCTTATTAGCTTCACATTCTATCAGTAATGGGGTGATAGCCAGCATAATTACTATGACTTGAAAAATTATGCTTTGTTTTACTATCATGAACTCTGAGACACTCTCAACTTTTTACAACTCTTCTAAAGTTGTTAAACACAGTGTTCTTATGTTGAACTTTTAAGAGAAAGTGATTTAAGAACTTTTTTTGAAAATACCCTTTCAATATTAGATATCAGTCTATGTAGACCAATAAAAGTAGCACAACTAGAATTTTCACAGCATCTTTCATCTTTTCAACACTCTGTTTTGTGTGGATTAAAATATTCTCATTTAATGAAATAGTTTTTCTCCTATTAGAGTGTTTTTTAGATTATTATAAAGAAAATTTATTTTAGAAAATAATTCTCAATTTTTGACTCTTCATGGCATATTCAATACAATGTGAAAGTGAACAACCTGGAAGATATCACCAATTGCCAGAATTGACTCACTGGGTGATTATTTTATGTCTATCAACAAACCACATATGCCCTTCCTAAATCTGCATGCTTGTTTACTTAAAGACAATACATGTATGAAGTAACTGCCCTTGCCTTGCTAGAAACATCAATATGTTCTGTCATTATTTGGAAATTATGAAATCATAAGTTATAGGTAGAAATTTATTGAAAACAAATAGTTAATTCCTTATACTCTATAAAACTCTCATATTTATTAGTTTCTTTATATACAAAGGGATTTTATTTTTTCTAGGTAAGTTTAATATTTTCTTCCATGCTAAATGTCATATCTGACTCTAAGTGTAGTTGCAATTTTTGTTTGTTAGAACAGTTTCATACATTTTTACAGTGATTCATGTCAATGATCATGTATTCATTTATTATTCTGTTTTAATGTAATTAATAGGTTGGGTAACAACAAACCCAATGACTGCAAAACGCAAATCAAATAAAGAGGATGAAGAATTTTAATTACATGAAAGAAATAAATATTTTATATATAAAATAAATAAAATTGCTAAGATTAATTAATTGATTAAATGCTTATTTCATGTCCATTCTGTGCTAGATGTTTTTTAAGTGTTGGAAATATAGTAGAAAACAAAACAAAATATTTCTCTCTATGAAGGTTACATTTTAATTTGGAGGTGGGATAAAACTATAAAAAATAAAACATAGATATATAGATATTGTCAAAAAATACATTTAAGTCTGGGAAGACTAAAAGTAGTGCTGGGAAAATTTGGGGGAGAAGAGTTGATTTTTAAAAATAAGAACATTTGGAAAGGTCTTACGAAGAATCAATTTCTGTTTAAAAAATCACCTCAAAATTTAGTGGCTTATAACAACAAACTTGTTTTAGATCGTTCTTATAATTTATAATTTATTTATTTATTTATTTATTTATTTATTTATTTGAGACAGAGTCTTACTCTGTTGCCCAGGCTCGAGTGAATGCCATGGCATCAGCCTAGCTCACAGCAACCTCAAGCTCCTGGGCTCAAGCAATCCTTCTGCCTCTGCCTTCCGAGTAGGTGGGACTACAGGCATGTGCCACCATGCCTGGCTAATTTTTTATTTTTTTATACATATATTTTTAGTTGGCCAATTAGTTTCTTTCTAATTTTAGTAGAGACAGGGTCTCGCTCTTGCTCAGGCTGGTTTCGGACTCCTGACCTTGAGTGATCCACCCACCTCGGCCTCCCAGAGTGCTAGGATTACAGGCGTGAGCCACCACGCCCAGCCAATTTTTATTATTTTTTATTTGTATAAACTTATGAGATGAAATGTATTTTTGTTACATACAGAAATGAGCATTTTATTACAAAGATTGAGTATGACTGGTGAAGTCAGGGCTTTTAGGGTATCCATTCCCTAAATAATGTGCATTGTACCCATTTAGTAATTTCTCATCATCCACCCTTTTTCAGCTCCCTTCTGAGTTTCCATTGTCTATCATTCCCTACACTACATCCATATGTACACATTATTTAGCTTCCATAAGTGAGAACATGTGATATTTGTCTTTTTGTGTTTGACTCGTTTCACTTAAGATAACGACCTCCAGTTCTAATCATGTTGCTGCAAAGGCATGATTTCATTTTTTAATGCCTTAGTATTATTCCATTGTGTATAAACACCATATTTCCCCATCCATTAATGAACACTTAGCATACCTTTGTTGTTGTGAACAGTGCTGTGATAATCATATGGGTGCAGGTATCTTTTTGGTATAATGATTTCTCTTCCTTTGGGTGGATACCCAGTACTGGGATTGCTGGATCAAATGGTAGTTCTATTTTTAGTTGTTTGAGAAATTTTCATGCTGTTTTACATAGTGGTTGTACTAATTTACATTCCCTCCAACAGTGTATAAAGAGTTCCCTTTTTTCCACATCTTCACAATCTGCTATTCTTTGTCTTTTTAGTAATAGCCATTCTGACTGGTTTAAGATAGTATCTAATTGTGATATTAATTTGCATTTCTCTAATGATTAGTGATATGGAACATCTTTTCATATGTCTGTGGGTCATTTGTATGTATTCTTTTGAAAAATGTCTATTCTTTTGCCAACTTCTTAATGGGAATGTTTTTGCTGTTGTTGAGTTGTTTTTCCTTTTAAATTCTGGATATTAGTCCTCTGCCAAATGCATAGATTGTGAATAATATTTTCCATTATGCAGGTTGTCCTTTCACTCTGTTGATTATATATTTAGCTCTGCATAAGATTTTTAGTTTGATATAGTACTATTTTTCTACTTATGTTTCTGTTGCCTGTGCTTTTGAGGTCTTAGTCATGAATTATTGGCCTAGACCAACGTCTACAAGAGTTTTCCCTAGGTTTCTGTCTAGTACTTTTATAATTCTAGGTCTTACATTTAAGTCTTTAATGTATTTTGAGTTGATTTTTGTATATGGTGAGACATAGGGGTACAGTTTGATTCTTCTGCATATGACTAATTTTCCCAGCACCACTTATTGAAAGGGTATCTTTTCACCAGTGTGTTCTTGTCAATTTTGTCATGAGTTTGCTTTAGATATGTGGCTTTATGTGTTCTCTATTCTGTTCCATTGATCTATTTGTCAATATTTATACCAATACTAAACTGTTTTGATTATTATAACCTGATAGTACAATCAGAAGTCAGGTAATGTAATGCCTCTACGTTTGTTCTTTTTGCTTAGGATTGCTTTGGCTATTTGGGCTCTTTTATGATTCCATATGAATTTTACAGTTTTTTTTTCTAATTCTATGGAAAATGACATTGGTATTTTGATAAGGATTGACTTGAATGCACGGATTACTTTGAACAGTATGGCCATTTTAATGATATTAATTCTTCCAATCCGTGAGCATGGCATGTTTTTCCATTTGTTTGTATCATTTACAATTTTTTTCATCAGTACTTTGTAGTATTCCTTGGAGAAATGTTTCGCCTCCTTCATTAAATATATTCTTAGGTATTTTTATAGCTATTATAAATGGGATTGCTTCTTGGTTTGGTTCTCAGCTGGATCATTATTAGTGTGTAGAAATGCTACTCATTTCCATATGTTAATTTTGTATTCTGAAAGATTACTGAATTCATTTATCAAATCTAAGTGTTTTCTGGTGGAGTCCTTAGGTTTTTTTTAGATATAAGATCATATTATCAGCAAACAGAAATAATTTGACTACCTTTTTTCCAATATGGATAACTTTTATTTTTTCCTCTTCCCTGATTGCTATGCCTAGGACTTCCAGTACTATATTGAATAGGAGTAGTGAAAGTAGACATTCTGGTACTGTTCCAGTTCTTAGAGGGAATGCTGTCATCCCCATTAAATATAATATTGTCTGTGGGTTTTTTGTATATTGCCTTCATTATTTTGAGGTATGTTCCTTCTATGCCTAGTTTTGGAGGGTTGGGTTTTTATCATGAAGGAATGATGAATTTTATCAAATGTTTTTATGCATATATTGAGATTATCATGTGGTTTTTGCCTTTGATTCTGCTTATGTGGTGTATCACATTTATTGATTTGCATATGTTAAACCATACTTCCAGTTTGGGCCAACCAGATAATTCTGCTGGTTTGGGCCATACTCAGTAAATCCTGGCTAAACTCATTCATACATCTGCACTCACAAGGTAGGCTGTCATGGCTAGGTGATCCAAGATAGTGCCTCACAGATCTAACAGGTTTCAGGCTATTGACTAGGGTGACAGAAATGACTGGACCATGTATATATCATCTTCTACAAAGCTAACTCAAGATTGTTCACTCAGCAGTTTGGCAAAGTTACAAAGATATGAGCAAATGCATACAAGGCCTATTGAGCATAGCTTTTAACTGGTACCTTACCATGTCCATTGTATTTTATTGGTCAAAGCACGTCACAAGGCTAGCTCAAGTTTAAGAAAAGGGGAAATAGATTCTTCCTTTCAATGGAGAACCTACTAAAAAGCTATTGCTACATAACATGGATACAGTCAGGGAAGAACTTATGGTCATTTTTTTGTAACCTACCTCCATGATATTAAAGCACAACCTGGAAGGATTGAGAATGCAACATGATCCTAAGATTTCTGTCTGACAGAAGGTAAAATCAATGTTAGTAACTCCCTTTCCATTATATTCCTCAAACCAAATCTAGAAATAATTATTATGAGATATATCTTAGGTAATGTGTTTAACAATTTTAAAATGAAATGAAAGAGAAGGGTTATTTGTATATTAATTGATTTATTCAAAATGATTCAATGCATCCCTACTATAGGTCAAGAATTCTGCTAAGTAACAGGGATATAGAGATAAGCAGAACAGTACTAGTCAAATTTTTATTTGACTAATTCTCACTGTTGGTCAGGACTCTTACTTCATCTGATAATCACATGTATCTTTGTCTCCTTTTCAAAATTCTGTATAATTTTAATATATTTAGAGATACAGAGAACAAACAATAAAAATAAGTGTCAAGCCAGGAGAAATATAATACACATATGCAGAGGCAACTAAACAAGTGAGAAAGGTCAAAGAAAATGCCAAAAAGGTAGGGATGAGCTGGGTCCTGAGGATGAGTAGAGGTTGGCCAGACAGAATTATGGGACAGGAATTGGCTATACCCTAGAATCTAATAAAAAGTCTAATGTGATCAGAGGTCTTGGGGAGACATAAGACATGACAGGGAAGTTAATGGTTTCATACCTGTGTGGTTATCTTTAAACTGATGCAACTAGGGCAGTAATTGTAAGCTTTAAGTTTTAGTAAATATTGGTATGGAATTTTTATTTTTGGCATGTCATTATGCCTTATGTTAGCTTTAGCAATGGCTGTCTACAGAGAAATTAGCAAATAACAGGTTTGGGAGGACAGGTAAATGGCTGCCATGGAAACCTTGGTAAATATGGTCACAGGAACCTCACTGTGTGGGCTGCAACCAAAGACCTTAAACCTTGTGCTTTTTCAAAAAATTGCAGTGAGAGAGAAACAGGGAAAAAAGAAAACATGAGAGACTTTTCAGCCCAGTGAAACTACACTAATAAAAGGAAAGTGTTTCTGTAAAAATATTTCCCATTTTTACTGTGATGCTCAGCAAGCTCTGCAAGCTACATCTTTAAACTTCAAAAGCAACTGAGTCCCACAAGGCATAATGATATTCTGGCACTACAGCGTTAGTTCAACATATGAGTAAATTGTGTTAGATTCACAGTACAAGTTCCATTCCTGTTAATATTTTATAATTCATTTGGGTCGATTAGGGTAAACTTAAACCGTGTGGTGAAAGTTGGTTTTGAACCTGTTAATTTTAGAAGCCATGACCATGAGTTCTGTGTCAGAGCTTCATTCACAGAAGGGTGTTTAATTTTTAAAAAGAAATAAATTAATATATTATTTAAAAATAAAACAGCACAATGAAATTCCCAAATTACTGTAAATCCTAAGGCAAAAGACAGTAAAAAGCTCTATACTTTAATATTCTGTCTTTAGGGATTATATTTACTCAGAAAATCAAAGAAGAACTAAAGCTTCTTGGAAAAAAAAATGCTTCAGAATTAAAGATGAGAACTCATTAGCTAGAAAAAGTGAGACTCTTCCTTCTCAGAGAGACTTACATATTAAAAGACAAAGTAGAGAGTTATGAAGGAGAAAATGAGAACTCAGGGGTATGATAGATGAGTATAAAAAAGAAATGGATATACACCTGGAACTATGTTCTTAAAGAGGATGATCCAAAAAAGTGAAGTGTTTGGTTGTTGCTAGATCAGAATAGTGTCTGGACTTAATACATAAAGGGAAATGAAATACCAAAGAGCAGAATACAGTGACTACACTAGAGGAAACCAAGATTCAGATTCTTTTAAGACACACATAAAGTTGGACAGAGAATTATTTTTTAAAGAGCAATTAGATAATAATCCCTAATTAGGACAATAGAAGTAAGTGCTTAATAATTGTTGATCATGAATTTATAAATACCAAATTCAGCCAAAAAAGTGTATGTGATTGCTCAGTGAGACATTCAGAGTGAGATGAGCTAAGCTTACAAAGTGATTCCAACATTTTTTCTGGAGTTCAATGTTTGAGGAACAGGTCTAAATGTTTCATATTTAATTCCTTTGATATTCACAACATCCCAATGGTTTGGGACTATTATTAGATCTATTTTTTATCCATTATCAATATTTTTAATGATATTTTTCTTTATTGAAGTATACTTTACATAGCATGCCTTTACTCCACTTTAAGTGTACAATTAAATGATATTCAGTGAATTTACCGAGGTGTACAGTTAATCACATAAATCAGTTTTTGAGGAATTCCTTTCCCCTATTGAGACCCCTAATTCTGCTCCCCAACTACTTTTCAAGCATGTCCCAGATCTATTTTATAGAGATCTGTGATAAATTTTCCAAGCTTACATTGCTTGTAAATATCAGAACTGATAGTTAAATTAAGCCAGTAGGCACTACAGCACATATTTCTACTTCATATTCTAGAAAAGGACACCGAACAGGAGTCTACATAACACTCATGTTTAAGGATTGTAAATGGAAAGGACATATAGTGACTTTTGATATCTATTGAAGACATGACATAGCACAATGATTAATTTATTCAAATGCAAGGGGTAAGTACTATGTGCTCAAAATATGTAGTCTTCTAATAATGTGATTTACCCATGGATGTCTTGATTTAAACTCATAGGTTAGTAAAGTATTAGATAAATTACATGGTTCTCATGTTATCTTCTCTAGATTTTTCCCTATGCTAAGCTATTCATACAAGTTGGGGATAAAGCATTAAGATTGCATTATATAGTAAAATTAAACAGAAGTGCAAACCTGCTCATTAAGGCAGTTCTGAGTTTTAGAAATGAAACAAAAAAGTGGCTGCATTGGTATTTTACTGTGAAAACTAAGTCTCATAACCCTTCTTTCTTACTGAATGGGGCATCTCATTTCTACATATAGATGAAATGCTGAATGTTTGAGGTCTAAACCAGAATTTTTCTCAGGAAAATAATTTATTCCCCCAAACGATCAAGATTAAAATAAGTCTCCAAAATTTCACCATCTAGAGATTATTTTCACCTAATACTTATATGGATAAGTGTTATAGCCATTAAGTCAACCACAATATGTTCATTTCTGACTAATATTGTCTTTTGCTTGTGTCTGGTATATAAACTTATACATCTTATTTATTTTAGAAGTGACCTGAAATCTAATGCCAAATAAACATCCTTCCCCCCAGTTTTGTAGAATGAAGTCTAAGCTGCAATGCCTGTCAAAGTAGTTGGCAGGTGCTATATAAATATTCAGATACACAGAATCTATGAATATTGATGTACCAAAGTTGCATTTATTTTTACATACCTTATAAATAAATAGGCAAAGATCTGCAAAAGGAAACAATTTAGTAGTGTCAGGTGGTCTATAAATAAATTCATCTATGTGTGTGATACGGATTCCAAATTAATTCAAAGTAGAGTACTGAACATTTTTATCATTAAACCATGTTTTAAAAATCTGCGTCTAATAGTTAACCTGGTAAACTGAACATAAATGGATATTTTAAAATTAATCTCCCTAAATTAAGATGCTATCATTTTCATCTGTGAAAATAATTAGAAAAGCTAAATGGTTTGGTTTTTGTTTCCTCTTATAAAAAATTATACAGTACTTAGACATATAACCATGTTGGAAGGGTAGAAATCCTATAGGAGTAGCACTTTTGTGCAAAAAAATGTGAATCATCACTACTGTTCTCTCTGTTCCCACATAAACTGACAGGATGATACAGTATCTTGTCAGCATATTTGGGTAGAATAGGTAGATTATGATGTCCAGTTAATTAATGGGATTTCTGTGTGGGATAATGAATATTGCTCAAAGGCTAAAATAATTATTTAATAAGAAAATTTAACTTCATTGTTGTCAGGGTCTTGACAGTCCTTTTAGTACAGTATTTAAGGATTTGGGTTTATAATATAAAAGAAGACAAAGCTCAATCTAATTTCAATAACCTAGAATCTTTTATTTTCCTTATGAGATCAAAGTGTTGAATGAAAAACCAGCAATGGTAACTAGTCAATTTTGAATCAAAGCTGTCTGTTTATAATGGAGACTTGTATAGGTTATAAGAAAATATTGTCCTCTACATTCCATAATTTAATCATCATCTACTTTCAACCCAACCCAACATTAAACCACCCACGTTGTGCCACATTGTGTGGATGAAGTTTGGGAGGAAGGAATAATGGGGAGCAACAGGGTAAATCTGCTTGACATTGAAACATATATAATTTCTCCAAGGAAGTTTCTTCCTACAACCTCCTTGATATCCTTGAAATCTAACAGATTTTATTAGATATTCCAGCAAGTATTTCCTCTCTGTGTGCTAAGCATTAACTAATTTTCAAATTGTAAAGAAAAAAATAAATGGATGTTATAATTTTATATAGAAAAGTAGTTACAGTTATGAACATTTATTAGAAAATGTTATTCAGGTGGAAACTTCTAACAATGCAGAAACAATTTGTAATTTCTAATGCTTTAAGGAAAAGGCCTTTGATTTTGGTGAAAACCACACTACCACTAGAGGTCTTTCAGAATCTGTAAGCCTCCTATATTGCATGTAATTTTTTGAAATGTCAATATTTATTTTTTCTTGGAAAATGAGTCATAGACTTTGACAGCTTGTCAGACAGTTTATAGACCACAAAACATTAAGTAACACTAGTTAATATAATGTTTATACTACATGAACATATTCGGGAAAACTAGCTTAAAGCCTATTGGTATAATTTTCATACTCAAGCCAGAACATTTTTCTTGTCTAACTACCTGCACATAGTTTGGAGTTGGATCAATGGGAATTTCTTTCAGATTAATTCAAGAATGTGACTTTGTCCTACAATAAGTAGGATGCCTGCTCAAATTATAGATGCCTACACACAAATTAATACTAGAAAGTGAAAAAGCTATTTTAGAGTTATGGTTGCTTAACTTTTACTTGTAGAAAACTATTTTATAAAAGGTGATAAGGTGTCCTGGTTAACTATTTGATGTATTGTATAGCCTAGCTAGTGCCAACAGTTCTTATAAAGGAAACTACAATTCTAAGTATGAAATAACAACCTAAAATTGAACTTTCTGAAGAGTCAGTCTGTTCATTGGAAACTGTTTATTTCCCATGACTTAAATGGTGTTCTTATGGACAATAAACCATAGCGTGTGAATAGTCTTCCTAAAATGTTTGAGAGGGTCACTGAAACCATACAAGAGATAAATGCATTAACTTAAAAAAAAATGCTTAGTTTAGTCCTTGAGAAATCTGCAACTTTTAAGAGTGCACATTTCACTTTTAAGAGCTTGGAGTTGTAGAAGCTTTCCTTTGGTAGATTTTAACAGAACACTTTATTGCATGTAGTATTTACTTTCATTTTTAGCAATAGAAAAGTCAGGACATGCTCTCAAGGATGCTTGTATCATAAAACCATGTCCCATTCAGTCTGGCTCATAAGGTCATATCAAAGTTAGTATTTACTCTTTGCTCAAAATTTTACATGATATAATAAAGAGTTGTTCAAATTGCCTGTTATTATTAATTATGGATTATGCTGTGGAATGCCTTTTGAATTTTGAAGAATATTTTTTCAGACATAAAATATTTTGGATTTATCAGAGTGGTTTTAGCAAGTAGAGATTAGTACAGTGATTTTTAAAACTATATTCTTGGCAATTCTTGTAACATACGAAATACTGAAAAATCTTATGCAGAAATAATATTCCCAGGTAAATAAGTTTGATATAAACTGGGATAAACAAAACTAAATGGGCATCATTTTTCAGAGCCCTTAAATTATTATATGTTATATATGAAAAAAAATATATAATTATGTATCATGCTATATATGTAATTATTATATTATGCATACAAATGTATTATACATAGTGTCATCTAACTTTCTTACTAAAATATATTTTTTCACAGAGCAATTATTAACAATTTTTAGAACTAGGTGTCCTTTGGCTTTTATTTGTGAAATCTAAGTTGCACCCAAATTTAAGTTTCAATTTAAAAATTCTAAGTTGGGGAAAAAAAAGGTATTTTCAATTCTTTTTTTCTTATGGCTATTGGATGCAGGAAGTGATAACATAGGTATGGACACAAAATGCTTAATCTACCCAGTGTCTCCTCATAATGTACCTGCTGGTAGTTAAACTTATAAAATAATTAAGAAAATTAAGTCTTTATTTAATTTAGAAGCGGTCTTAAAAATGAATATCAAAATTACAATTGTTCCTGATACAGTCATTAAAAGTGAAATCATTAATAAAATTAGTAGACAAGAAGGAATATCTTTTGGTATTGAAATTACCAGTGATCAGTGTTATAAACTGTTACTAAGCTATACAACAATTTTAGACACCAAAAAGCAAAAAGTTATCTGAGTGGCTAATTGAACATAGTAGAGTATTACAGAAACATATTTAGAGAAAAAAGATGATAAAAATAAATATGTATTGTGTATAAATGTGTATTTTCATTATTATTTTTTAAAAATTGAGCATGATAACATATTTAAATGTATAGTGACAATCTCTTTGAGACACAGTCATTATTTTTAGTCAAAATCAAATTATTATTAAGTATTAAATAGCAGATGTGATGGAAAGAACTTATCAATAGCCTTAGCAGTTTTTACATAGATAACAACTACCTCTGAACATTATGAACAGTATCTCTTTTCACCTTCAGAAGTTCGGAAGGAATATATAAAATTGATGACAGGTGCAAAGTTATATACATACCATCTTGTTGGGAGTTTTAATGATATTCCAGAAAATAAACCTTAGTTATCAAATAACATCAAAATAAGCTCTTTTAATAAATAGTTTAACATTTAGAAAATAAGGTCTGAAATTTTCGTGTTAATCTTAATTATATTAAATCCAGGTACTAAGCTAGTATTCAATATTTTTGATAGATTGCCACTTCAGATTTGGTATATAGTTCAGATTGAGCACAACAACCAACAATAATAAAAGTCTTTGAAATTTAAATGTTGACCTGAGAATTTGAGATGGTGGCTTGTCTTTATACACCCAGCATTTTTTGAACGAAGTTTAGGCAATGAAGATGCATCAATATATTCTTAGCGAACATAAAAGTATGAATTCGAATAAGACTGATAAAAATGACTTTTGACTCAAGTTAATGAAAAAAAGTGGACTTTTTTTAAAGTAGTGAAATCCATTTCTAAATTCATGCTATTCTCTCTAAAAATAAATAAAACTACTTCGTGTCAAATCTATGTTGTTAGACTTTCATGACTTTTACTACTGGTGAAGGATGACTTAATGCCTTTTGCAACAATTTGGATGGAACATGAGACCATTATCCTAAGTGAAGTATCTAAAGAATGGAAAACAAACACTACATGTGGGGAGGAAGGGATGGGTGAAAATCTACTTAACAGTACAATGAACACTATCTGGGTGATGGGCACATTTTTAACCCTGACTTGAGTGTTAAAAAACCGATCCATGTAACCAAAAACATTTGTACTGCCATATAACTTTGAAATAAAAAAAGAGTTTTAAATTTGATAAAATAAAAAGTTTTTGGCTAAAAAAAACTAGATTTTAATAAAGCAAGCATTAACTGCATTTTACGTATCTACATTTACATTTGCTAAGCTACCATGTATATGCTTTGATCTTCTTTAAATTTTAACTTTCGTAACATATTGAATATTGAAATGTTTGTTAAAAAATTAAAAATTTATGGCCGGGGGTGGTGGCTCACGCCTGTAATCCTAGCACTCTGGGAGACCAAGGTGGGTGGATCGCTCAAGGTCAGGAGTTTGAAACCAGCCTGAGCAAGAGCGAGACCTCGTCTCTACTATAAATAGAAAGAAATTAATTGGCCAACTAAGAATATATAGAAAAAATTAGCTGGACATGGTGGCACATGCCTGTAGTCCCAGCTACTTGGGAGGCTGAGGCAGAAGGATTGCTTGAGCCCAGGTGTTTGAGGTTGCTGTGAGCTAGGCTGATGCCACGGCACTCACTCTAGCCCGGGCAACAGAGTGAGACTCTGTCTCAAAAAAAAAAAAAAAATTAAAAATTTATGTAAGTATAAAATATGTAGAAATTACTTAAGAATAAATTATTTATTTTTAATAATTTATGAAAGGTATGCTTTAGATGAAATTATTTGAAAAATGTAGATTATTTAAACTCTACTACTTTTTGGTTTCTCAAACTTCAGGTGGTATAGTTCTCATGCCTAATGGTTTTTTAAAGGAAATGCATTTCTAATGCAAACTTAATTATTATAACAAGCTGAACTCATTTAAAGTAAATGCCAAGTAACAAACGGATAAATATTGCTGTATGAAGCATTTGTAATTAAAAAAAAATGTGCTATAGGCACATTGTGAGGACATGGTGAGATGCAGTCACTGAAGAAGAACTTGGAAATAAGAGAAATTGAGTTGCCTTTAAAGTGAACTCATAAAATAATCCTGTGATAAAATCATGCAAAGCGTTATTGAAGGAGAAAGGGTAATGGAGGTGGAAAAACCTTGATGTTAACATATAAAAACAATGTGTGGATCACAAATGTACATTCATAAGCAATAAAAAACAGAGAAAGAAAATTCATAGGGGATATTTTGATAGTGCTTCTTTAACTTGGATCTAAATTGTAAGAAATAGGAAGTCACTTAAATGGCCTTGGAGGAAGTAATTTTGTTTGAAAGACTTAACTACGAGGAGGACAAGTCTCTCTTCCATTGAGTCTCTTTGTATATTGACTTCCGTCCCCCAGCCAACACCTCTACTCTCTACCCTTTCTGTTTACATGGGTGTGTATATGTTTCAATTTCCCTATCATTTTGATTTCAGCATTTCAAGGTAATGCCATTATTCCTATTCTCATTCACAATTCTGAGAGAGAAAACTTTCAATAATTCATCATTTTGAAGCAGAACACACCTTGGTCATAGGTGGCTTGCCAGCCTGGGGATCAGTTGTTTATGATCAGGGACTCACTGTTGGGCCCAATAGCTAAGAAGAGTAATTGGTGCAGAGATATGACCACTTGGCAACAGGAGAAATGGTCAAGGCACATGTCATGTTAGAATTAGTAAGGGAAAAACAGACAAAGATCAGCGTATTCATTTCAGTTCTCACTCAACCCCTGTACAGGGGAAAGTACACCCTACCCAGATCAAGTCTGTCTGATTGACAAGAATTATCCACATACAGTGGAAGTATGAAATATCATTTTCCCTCATCTCATGGCTTCAAGCCTATGCGGTTTTTTTTCATTAAATTAAATTGATTAATGTATTTTTACTTATGTAAATTTATTTATTTTAATTTCAATAGATTTAGGAGGTACAAGTGTTTTTTGTTACATGGATGAGTTGTATCATGCTGAGGTCAGGGTTTTTAGCATGACTGTCACCAGAATAGTGTACATTGTACCCAATAAGCAGATTTTTTATACCTTGCCTCCCTCCGTTTCTCCTGCTTAGTTTCCATTGTTCATTACACCACTTTATGACCATTTTTGCCCATTTTTTTAGTCCCTTCTTATAAGTCAGAACATGTGCATTTGTTTGTCCATTCCTGAGACACTTTACTTAGGATAATGGTCTCCAGTTCCATCCAAGTTGCTGAAAAGATGTTATTTCATTCCTTCTTATGACTGAGTAGTACTCTGTGGGGGGTGTGTGTGTGTGTGTGTCATTTTCTTTATCTACTCATCAGTTGATAAGCACTTAGATTGGTTCCATTTCTTTGCAATTGTGAATTGTTCTTCAATAAACATTCAGGTGCAGGTTTCTTTTTGATATAATATAATTATTTGATATAATAATTCATGTAATTATTTAATATTGCATTTTCTTTTGGGTAGATACCCAGTAGTGAGACTGCTAGATGGAATGGTAGGTCTATTTTTAGTTCTTTGAGGAATCTCCATGCTGTTTTCCATAGAGGTTGTACTAATTTATATTGCCACCAATAGTTAGTTTATAAGCATTCCCTTTTCACTGCAAGCATGCCAACATCTAATGTTATTTGACTTACTAAAAATAAGCCTTTGAATTTTAAAACTCATTCTTCACATTCAGACTTTGTGCTCTCCCTACAAACTTCTGATTACAATGTGTGTTCCCATGTAGCTTATCTCCTTGAAAATATACTGGAAAGAAAACATGCTGGTCTGTTTCACTAGGCAGTTATGTCATTTTATATATTAATTAACGAATATACTTTTTATGAAACTGTTTCTTATATTTGTTGTTTTGAATCAATGATACCTTTACCTGTCAACTTTAAGAAATTGATAAATTTAAGTCTCTGAACCTGCAAAATTGAGTGCCAGATACTACAATGAGACAAACTTATGAAGATAAATGCCAATTGTAGAGGCCTTTTGACAGCCATTTAGCAAGCTGACCTTCTCTAGCTAAATGAGTTTCTTTCATAGTTCTACCAATCATTTTTTCCTGTCCTTTTTTAATTAATGTGATCATACAAAATATACATACATTGCCCTACATAATACACATACTCATACATATAAATACATATAAAAATACTCAGTATAAGGATTTGTTCTTTAATTATAAATACTAAATTTCAGGAAAATATTTAGTTTTATAGATTATTAACAATTGCTATGAAGAATACAATTAAACTAACTTGAGTCTCTTATTTTATGATATTTTGCTATCACTTGCATGTCCTTCCTTCTGAGTATTGCCCTAATTATTTCTGACAATGTAATATTTATTGTAATATTGTTGCAATATTACAGACCTAAAATTGGTTTATTTGCTTTTTTTGTGACATAGTATTAAAATAAAGAGAATTGATGGAATTCTCTTAATGTTGCATAGAATGCTTAAATTTTACTATTCATAATAGTTTGAGTTATAGAAAATTGTCAATATCCAAATTGAATGACCTAAAATCACCATAATTTTATATGATTCACACTAATAATTCCAAAATGCATTTTATTTAGAATGATGGTGGTGTTGAGTTCCCCCACAAAATTACATTGTGCCTCTTCATGCAGAAAGGTATAATTAATTCTTTGATTCTTATCAGTTTGTTTGAGGACTGCTTTACACTTCCACTCACATAACACAGTGGTTAAGAATACTGAACCTAAAGGTAGATCTGGTATCAAGTCCTTGCTCCACAACTTAATATCTGTATGACTTTAAAGAAGTCCAATCCTCAGTTTCCTTACCACAAAATTGGGAGAGTAACAATATGAACCTCATATGGCAATTGTGAGGGTCAAGTGAGATAATTCATGTAATTATTTAATATTGCATTTAGTAATATTAAGACCTTGATAAATGTTTGTTATTATTAGCACTTCTATTATCAATTACTTCAAATACCATTTCTTGGTTTCTAAAACAAATAAAAAGAATGCTCTTGGGGGAAGGCTTCAAATATGTTGTCAATTGCTAACTTCAAGATTGTCTAATCTCATCTAACCAATATTCTGTGCAGATGTTTCCAAGCAAAAGTGATAATCAAATGCAGATTTGTGCTAATAATCTAAGCAACCAGACTCAATCTAAAATAACATATAGTTATTGAGACTTGGGTATGTGTAAATTACTATTCTAAGTGGCTGAGGCATGAATAGGGTATTACAGGGAGAAGGAATGTCATAAAAAAATAATGAGTTTTCCTAGGGAGTGTTCAAATTGTAATGAGTATTCAGTTTTTACTGTAACCAAGAATCTATGTAGATTTGTAACTGAAGAAGACAGGAGAGAATGTTGGGGACCATGCTCAAGAACCTCAGTTAACTATAACCAAGACATATAACTGCACAATTGATGGAAAGCAAGGACTGCCCTGCTAAGCCTAGTCAATCCACATTTTTTTTCATGAGAAATAATAACATGTTGTTGTTTTAAGCCACTAACTTTAGGGCATTTTTTATTATTACGTGGCAATGGATAACTAGAGCACCACGCAATCGTTTTTCGTTTGTTTGTTTACAGCAGCAAATAAGCACAAATCAATAATCATAATTATACAAATAGCAATAGCAGTAATAAAGATATTTATTTTTGTGTTGAACCTAAATATATTTTCAGAAAGTTTTACTGAAATAAGGCCAGTTTGTCAGAAATAAAGCTTTTGTTAAAATACTAACTTCAGCAGATGATCATGAATTTAACTTTGCCAAAAGCTTTGTGTCAGTTTCCTGTTGATTACAAATAATTTGTGGAATGAGTTAAGAAACTCTCCTTTGGAGGATTTGCACCTAATTGGCTGTCTCTCTCTCATGCATCGCTATAACCTAGGCACTTACTGGATGTGGAAGCTTGTGCTCAATGGATTTCTGCTCAAGAATGTCAACTTCCATGCTGAGCAGCTGTTCACACCAGCACCATGTACATGGGAGAGTTTACTCAGCTTTTTTTATTATTATTATTATTTAAGACCTTTATTAACAGGTGCTTGCAGTTGACTTTTTTGAAAAAATTAGGCTGTAAAGTTTTATTACAAATTAAAAATGAAGTTCTTAAAAATCTCAACTTGACCAGATATGAAACAATTTAAAAACCCTTAAAGGTATATTGAGAAAAACCAG